>LUCH01007859.1:2654-14316 GCA_013368495.1 Paragonimus heterotremus | reverse complement strand
GATTAAATCGATCGCGAGACGACATTCCATAACATCCGGACAATCAAAATCCCGTACTGGTTAAACAATTTGCGAGGTCTGTGAAATTCCGTGGATTAGGAGGGAATGACGAAGTCCAGTCCAGAAGATAGTCCATTTGTCCACAAAATTTGGGACCTCCCATTTTTCTTTATCTTGACAAAAGTTTCCACACATTTTTCCGGAACAGACAACATCAGATAATGGCGAAAATTATCGATTGTTCATTTTCTGCTTCCTGGAGAATCCTTTTTCTGTCATGACCTTGACCATAAGACCAATGCTCGCTCGGTTCAGATCACATGACTTGGGGCTGGTATCCGGTTGATACCCAGTTTCTTGCACCAGCGAGCTCAGACGTTCCCACCGTGCTGCGACAAACGGGAAAGCAAAACTTCCCTTCAACATTGTTTTGGAACCTTCGCTGTTATGTAGAACACAGTATATTATCGAAAGAGCAGCGAGAATATTCCCGGCCAAGTCCTCAACAGGGCCATGCGAGCGATCTTTTGGGTGCCAGAGGTTGAATGTTAGAGGAAAGCGGTATTGGTATCACCGTCAGCAATCGTGGTATACTCAGATTAATATACAGGATCAAAATCAGCGCTGGTGCTACCATATCTCCTGGATGATAGTATAAAAATACTTCCTGTTGTTGATAAAAGAGGAACAGCTGAGAGACAAATAGCCAATAAAGAGGTCCTACGCGACCTGTTTGTATCTACTAATAAAGAAGAGGTGAGGAACGTTAAGAAGAGATGCAAACAGAGGAAAGAGAGAGGGTTGCCATCGGATTAAGTCGATCCTGGTCACCTTATCGCTCCGTATCCGGAAATAATGTCAACCAAAAGGCATCAGGCTTACGCTTAAAGTTGGTAAACTTGTTGACCAACACCACCTCAGATGGTAATTTGTTCCAACCGTTCACAACTCTATATGCGGAAAAGTTGGCCCGGATTTGAGTCTTAGTTCTTTCCTTCACAACCTTCAACCCTTGCCCTCCCAGCAATGAATTTTTGTTGCGAGTAAACAGCTGCTCCCCTGCCTCAGGTAATCCTCTCAGGATCTTGATGACTTCTATAGAGTCTCCCCTTTTTCGTCATTTTTCTAAGGAGAAAAGATTAAGGTGCTCAAATCTGCCGGAACAATCCATTCCCCGAGGTTCTACAGAAAACTTCGCAAACCTACGTTGCACCCTTTCTAGTATCTTAACGTCCTTGACCAAATAAGGATACCAGGCCCGCACATAATACTTTAGATGCAGTCTCACGTGAGTCTTATACAGAGGCACAAGAACGTCGGGTTTTCTTGAGGCCACTGTCTCCTTCAGTTGACACAATGCCCGATTTGCTTTACTGGCTGCAAACATACACTGAGCTGACATCTTGAATCTCCAGTGATCCGTACTCCTAAATCCCTCATCTCAATAGTTCTTTGAATGTGCTCAAGTGTATCAGATTCTCCTATCCACCTAAGAGATCCCTCGGTCTCGACCCCCGTAAGTTGTCTATAGTTGGCCAAATTTTGCGGGAGTTCCCAATCAACTTTCCACTGATGAATTTCGTAGAGGTCTTGCTGCATCAAATACTGGCTCGGGCATCCCACGAGTTTCACATCATATACGAACATGTCGCAGGGACTGCTGACCCTCTTCCCCAAATCATTTATGTAAATCAGGAACAGCAGGGGACCTAAAACTGACCCTTGCGGATCACCACTGGTGGCACGTGCAGTGTGTGACTTGGAGCCATGCACCTGCACATAGAAACTCCTATTATGCAAGAACTCCCTCACCCACGCCGTAACACCTGCGGATATATTAAACGCTTCCAATTTTAACATTGAAATATATGATTCACGAAGTCGAATGCCTTTCTAAAATCCAAGCAACAGACCTCAACATAATCTCCCTTTTCAAGCCGTAGAGTTATCCCATCTGAGAAAGCCAGCTAGTTAGAGGGGCAAGATCTCTTAACTACGAGGCCATGTTGCTCAGCCCCCGCCAGTCTATAATTGGTGACACGTTGCGTTATCTTATCCCTTAGGATCCGTTCTAGCACCTTCAATACAACTGACATAAGGCTCACAGTCCAGTAGTTTGAGGCCTCTTCCCTACTGCCCAATCTGTGTGCCGGTGTGGCATCGGCTAATTTAAAATCCGCGGGCAGTTTGGCTTCACCGAGCGGTTTGTTAAATAACCCAGCCAAGGGAGCAGCTAATACATCCGCAAGTGGTCTTAGACCTGCAGGGTGAGTGCCATCTGGGCCCACTGTTTTCGTAACATTCAGGTCAGCCAACCGACCCCGCACCTCTCTAGCAGTGACTACCACCTTTTCCATAATGGGTACAGCAGGCGCAAAGCCAACGTGCGGTGACCTGCCACCACCCCTTGTATGCACCCTCTCAAAGAACCGGAGCAACGCTTGGGCTTTCTCTTCATTAATGGAGGCGTTCTCTCCTTGTTTGCTACCGATACCACCAATGGGCACTCGGTAGGAGACCTTGGACTGGTAGTAATTAAACGACGCCTTTGGGTTTTGCTTGGCTCGTTGGGCCAAGTTCTCCACATATGCCAATCGCCACTTCCGCTGAACCTGGCTGGCCGTGTGCTGCGCCCGTCTGTACTCTAGATAATGTTTAAGCCCGCCTGTGCGCTTGAATCTCTCCCAAGCCTTACGCTCTATGGTTTGAGACTTGCTCGCTCTGCGCCTTTACCATGGTAGTTTCCAGCGGCGGATAACCCTCCGAAGTGGAGTGAACTTAATAGCCAATTCCAGTAAGTTAGTTCTGAGCATGGCCCAAATAATCTCAACATCGTTATCACGCCCAAGTTTTGGCCATGCTTTTAATTCCAACCCCTTCGTCATTCTGTCAATGTTGATTCCCCTGTGGGCCCGACGCCACTTATTCCGAGGTTTAACAGTCACCAGCGCGAATGTCAGCCTAATTACCTCATGATCTCTTCGACCAACGAGGTGTCCGACCTCAAGGTTATCTACTTCATTCGGATTCCTGGTTATCATCAGGTCCAGCACAGTTGGCGTTTGGCCAGGTCTCCATCGGGTGTATTGATTTACTTGCTGTATCAGGGCCTTGGTGTGTAGGAATTTGAGGTGGGAAATCCCCGAACGACCCTCTCGGTGCATGCCCCTCTATCCCTCGGGTGCGTTGGAATCTCCAAAGAAAAGGAACTTCTGTGCCCGGCACACATGGCCACTAAGTGCTGCCAACAGCTCCTTATCTTCGGCCTCTGCCGCCAAGGGACTCCTGTAAACATACGCAACTAACACTTTTACGTTCAGCAATTGCAGGAAACAACCACTTGCAAGTTGGATGTTATAAGTGCTCTGCCAGACAGTTGTTCGTGATGTTGCGCCACTAGAAGCAAGGACCCTCCTGCAGTCCTTCCATCCTGCCGATCTGCCCGGTATATACAATACACGGGTAGGCAGAGGTTTCTAATGCTCAGCTCCGGCCTCAGCCACGATTCAGTAGCCGCTATAAAATCCGCATCTGTGGTGACCACTCGGACTTCCCCCTACTTGTTTCCAAAGCTGCACGCGTTAGTGCAGACCACAAGTAGTCTCCCCTCACCCATTCTCCTTGGGGTTTACTCAAGATTGTGATGACAGGCAACCTCGGACGCTACGTCCGAGAACCTACCACATTTTTTGGTGTAGTAGCAACCAACTGTTTTTGAGTAGACCGGCCCTCCGCGGCAGCACCTACCGTGACCTGGTCTGATTTGCATGCCCCTTCTGAGTCTTCGTGTCCACTCTCTAAGAAACTACTGGATAGACGCAACAATGTGCTGGTTTTGAAAGAAGACTCCTGGACGCCACCTCCTTTTGGAGCACAGGTGGAGATTTTCTCAACTTGCAGCCTGGGTTAGGGTAAAACTTTAGTTGGCTGTCTTGCTGGAAATGATACATCCGTCTTCGTCTTAGACAAGTTATCTTGGGTTACTACAATTCCCCCTTTCGTAGAGTCTCTGATGGACCCTGCAGATGTCAGGAAACTGTCTCTATGTCGAGGGTTAGCAAACTCAACCAACAAAGGTCTAGGTCTGAGGATACTTGAGTCAGTTTTCTGCCATTTCCATAACCTCAGAACCCTCTTAATCCCCAAATGTTCTGGGATGTTTACAGTTCGCAACAAGTTGACTACATGGTATCGCATGGCACGTTTCTGTTGTCGGCCTTCCCTCATTACCCGTTCGGGTATTCTATTGATCGCCGCATTTCGCCCTCTACCGGCGGCTACCTTGCTAGCCGTTTCCAAGCGCGCGATGGTCCTATCCATGAGGCATCTGCCATCCTGTAGTGATCTAAGTATCCCTGACTGTTCATCCACCCTCGTCTGAACAGCCGTCAAAGCATCTAGTACGCTGACCAGTTTTTTGTCTACCGATGCGGCGGCAGGAGATGCTTTGCGCTTTCTCCCTGGTGTTCTGGTAGCTTTTTCATCGTTTCTGCTGCCTTAACATTTTCCAGCTTATGATGTCCCTGAGGTTTTCCCCTGCTTCATCAGCATCAACCTGAATACAATATCTCGGAACGCAAACGACAAACAGCGCATATTCCCCCACCTGGCTAACAGCTTGTTCCTGATCATGTTGGCCACTGCTAGGCGAATCCCCATTCACACTCCTAGACTTGAACTGTCCTCCGAGAGCAACAGCGTTGAGAGAGGATTGCCTAGACTCTTATGCTCCAGGATACAAGCGATACAAACAGGATATAATCACCTCAGAACTGAATGTTCCGCATAAAGTCTGTAAGCACGATCTTCTAGTTTACTGCACTTTGGGTGGAAGTAAACGTTGCTCGTGTCACAACAAATAACAGTCCCCACCACTTCCGCGGAGCAGCTGTGTTTACCGCGCGGAAACAAACTTAGCTGGGGCCCGATCACGCAGTTATCAGTAACTTTGCGGAGTGACTTGGTGATCCTGGACATTACAGAACGTGATAACGAAAAGAAAAAAAGGAGAAAAAAGCTATAGTTTACAAGACCTAATAACTAGGACTCTTGTAATAGATAAACAGAGAAAATAAGAACCAACTAGGTATAATAATTAAAAACCGACGTCCAGTAAGCCTTACTAGAGATACCATGAGAACAACCAACACAGTGCCCACCTGAGTTCTCGTCACTGTAAACCAAGAAGCCTTAAAGCAATTCTTACGTACCGCCTCCTGCACTTTCGAATGTCGTTGATCAATGGCTGACATCCGAAGAGGAGGCCGACCGAACCTCAAGCGATGAGCTGACGGTAGTTTCCGATAAACTTCGTACAGCGGGAGTAACTGGACTGTTTCTGTCGGTAACTTGAGCTTTCTTCAAGTGTGCAATCCGGATAATGAGGAATAAAACCCTCTCACGCCAGAAATTCAAGCAGCGCGCGCCCTCTAGTTTCATATGTTGAACTTGTAAAGCGAGATTTGATGTAACTACTCAGCATTTTTTGTAGAACACTGAAAATTCGGGGAACTATAGTCTTAGGAGCAAGTGGGCCGAATGCATCTTCATAAACTAAAATATTCCAGTATTATTATGTCTGTTTTGTTACTTCGTTATCACAATTGGTATGCAGTACAATTAACAGTTGTGTGTAGTGGATCTGAACGCTATATACAGTTCAGGTGTGAATACAAAATTAAAAGTAATAAAACGAATCTTAACAACCGACTCACAGTAGTTCGTGAAGGTGCGTCGTTTAAAGTCCTACCACACGGAATGAAGTATCCAATTGATGCGATCTGTCCTATAGTTCTCAAGTAACTTTGGAGGTCACAACGAAAATAACTCCGACGACAAATGAGTTTGAAAATGCGCTGAAATATATGTGGATTTCGTTAGCTGTTGACTCTCCCAAAATCTGTATACACGTGACGCTGAACGCAGAGAGAGAACACAGGGCTCGCGACTTTGGAAGTGTAATTTCGTATGGTTAATTGAATCAACTTACATGATTTAACCGAGTGTACATGCGAATTTGAGGGGGGTGAAAAATATGAGAACCAATGAGACTTATGCCGTACGAAATTATGTAAAAAACGCTACGTGTGTGCGGCGCGCGTTTCACAAACAGTGCGTATGTAGTGGACAGGTTAAGTACTGAATAGACTAGGTAAATGCGAGTGCACCTTAATAGAATATCGGTGATAACAGAAGGAGACAAAACAGTTATAAAATTCCAGCAAGTTATGGTTGTCAAAAGGACTTGACCCACAGGAACCGGTTCACAATTGTTCGAGATGACCACCACAATATTAACAGTATCCGGAAGTGGGTATTATTACAGATTTGCCGTGGACTGCTGAAACGCGATCCGGGGTGCGACGGTGTTCGTATTACAACAGAGCTAAAAAAAATTGGATGATAGACCTGTGTAGTATCGTCAAACGACTGCGCAACGGGGAGGAGAGCAGACCGACGCGCACTAAAGGTGTGCTGTATTACGGGATCACTTTTATCAATTTGAACAACATGTAAATATGATACAGAAGGTTGTTATACGGAAATGAAACATTGTTTGGAAACGAAAATAGGGAAATCTCTACATGTATACTGATCACGCTCATTTGAGCGTGTTTCTCACAGACGCGCTGAGAAATATACCAGTATTATCATTCCTTCTCTTCTGGTTTGTATTCGTCCACCAAACACACAGGTTCACGCGAGCATTCTCGGCTCCCTTCGGCCTGTTAGTTTCTTAGGCATCCTAGTATTCATGCGGCACTGTCAGCGATGCACGCCTTCAGAAGTCCACCGGCGACAAAGCCCGAGGATGAAGTATCCACTTTGGCATTAAGTGAGCAGATAAACTGAACACATCAAGTTCTTTTTCTTGGGGATTTCAATGCATTATCACGTTTCCGGACGGAGGATCACGCGCCCAAGGGCCTATTGGGAGGATCTCTTCTAAGGTTGTTACACACCAATACCTCAGTCTTGCACGCAGCCAGAATCATTTAATGGAGTCAGGTCGAACAGTTGCTATACATGGTCGGGTAGTAGTTGGTAACCCAGATACAGTAGTCAGACTCACACTTGGACCATCTGTTGGTGGAGGTGTTTATGGTGCAACTAAGCTAACAACTCTGACTACTAATGTTCAGCCCGCATATAGATGGTGCCTGGCCTTCGGGAGAATCAACGCCGGGAAGTGAACATGGATGCAAGATTACAAGCATGATCTGCGATTGAAAAACGAAACATTATGAGGAAACTAAGCCAGGCTGAAAATCTATTCATTGAGTTTAACTTACCTGGTTGTCTCACTCTGGACAGTCATCCGCCGTTAGAAACCGCCGAGAAGAATTCGCGGATCTAGCAAGTTCAACACATCGAACGTCAGGGGCAGGAGTACTTTAAACTTACGGGTCGACATATGCGTGATTTAGAGTAGGCTGCAGTGCTAGTCAGGTTCGAATGGAGTGCAGCCAAGCATATAACCAGAATTTGGTCAAGTGGACCGCGCGAAATCCAAAGTCCTATTGCAGGTTTGTCCAGTTCGGTTTCTCACTCTGGATAGTTGTTGAGTGTATCTGTAACCCGGAGGGGTCGATGCGCCCATCCGTAAAGGAAGAACCCAACGGCTGCTGGGTGGTAGTCGGTCATCTCAGGGAGATATTCCACCAGATTGACACAAGACGGAACAAATGTCGTTGAGGCTGCGGCAGCGCATTATCAGTTGGTTAATACAAATGCCACAAATGCAAGAGAGACAGTGCACATTTTTCCGGCAATTTTTCGACCGCCTGCTCCTGTCTCGCCTGCCTAATTGGCTAGTTCGTTTATCTCTCTAACAGAAGATGAACTACTCGTGGTCTGGAAAGTGGCCGATTTTCACAGTAGTTTGCAAAGATAAGCCGCTTTGAAACTCTGGTCCACAAGTCTTACGAATGGAAGGTCTAAGGGACAGTACGGGGCATTACGTCGTTGAACGCAGACCATTGACTTTTTAACACCACCACCTCGTAACTAAGCGGTCGTACCCATGTAGCACACCGCCCGCCGTGATATGCCGGTATCATGCGGGTTTGGGCGGGCAGTGAGTAAAATGTCGAAAATAAAAATCCAAACAATTCTTCATGCCATATTATACCATATGCAAAAATCAGTTAAATCCAGTTCAAAAAATGGGTCATTATTTTTGTCAAATTTGCTGCTGTTTGTTTAAGCGCACTCGTAATTTCAGACATATTATTATGCCTGCGCTGTAGTGACAATTGAGGTAGGTGCGGAGAAGGTGGAGTGTTTTTTCGTAGTTCATGGTATAGATGAAATTAACTCGCTTCCTACATTCTGATGCCAAATTTAGGAAGTGTACGTTCAGATTATTTTATTATTTGCGCTGTACCTGAAGTATTTACGGAGATACGGAACTTCAAACAAATCCGGCAAACCTGTATTTTTGCCGTTGACGTTCTAATTTTGTGAAAGTTCAGGATGGCATATTCGAGGAACTGGATACAAACTAGCAAATACGTATAGTATTATTAGAATGTCTAGAATGAATACTGCAAGAGTGTTGTGTTCCAATTTTGCTCTAGCTGGATTATTTACGAAGATATGGAATTTCAAACACACACATAAAACTTGTATAATTATGGTTTATGTTTGAATTTTATACAAGTTCAGGATGAAAAATATTCGGGTGATTGGATATGAACAGACAAATATGTGTAGTATCATTAGAATGCCTAGAGTGAATACTGTAAGATTTTTGTGTTTTACTTCTACTCTGTCTCGATAATGTACAGAGATGTGCTGTTTCTTCTTCATCCGTGCAACTTTATCTTGCATCTGCTTTTTCGTCCTTTTCCTTCTCTGATTCGGTTATCCGCAAATGCTATGGGAGAAATCGGGTTGCTGGTGAATAGGATTAAACTGTTCCGATGGACAAATTTGTTTCTGTAATATTTGAACGAGTCGAAACGGAAATGTTGTGGAAAGACAGAATATAATTTTCACTCCCCTCGCGGTTTTCTCTTGAAAATTAGTAAAGAGGGGGTTGGGAGACTTCCTAAGCGTTGAAAATGCGTACCGAAATTGTTTTGAACAAAAACGTCGGTATTAGAAAGGCTGAAAAAGCTTCGCTCGCAAATTTTTTCCACTGCTCGCCGATGCCCTCGCGAGGCCCTAGTCCCACTGTTCGCCCTACGCCCGCTTCCTGCCCGCCGATGCCCGTCTGGGGCCCACGCGGGGCCCCGCGGTTGTGCTTTCCGGGTAATTTTCGAAGTTACTGTCCCTCTCGAACAAAGTGACTTCATTTCTGGAAGAAGGATAATCAACTAAGAATCTTCACTCAAGTTGTAAAAAGATGTTTGACACATTCACTTATATACCGCTAATTTTGAAAATAAACGTCTTCAGCATGACATAAGGAGAGGCCTCCTCACGGAACAGGAGTTTCTAGATATAAGGTGGGATCTAAAAGTTACCCGCTGCATCTGGCGGCTGGCACCACACGGTATCCTGGTTTGGATCTGCTGCCATTTCATTTACAAGTTACTGATTTCGGCAACGAGATTAACAGACCCTTTTGCGTGTTCGCAGGTGACCTAAGAAATCCCGGATTTCTCAAACAATGTTCCATGCAACAAAACCCCAATTAAATTCACTTGAATGTAGTCAACTTATGGGAGCTAGAAGTGGAGGTTACTTTAGGAGAACAAGGAAGGATACATAGAAGATGGATTCAGGGATTCAGATTACTGGGGGCTCCAGAGTTTCCAATCAGCACTTGTTTGAAGCTGGAACGGCAAACTGAGTGCTTCACTGACGGAAAAGCTTAATGACATCAAGAAGACCAGTCGTCGTTGTACCTTTCTATAAGGTTAACTCAGCGCAGCATAGTGAGAATTGTGGGCAGCCTTGGAGTCCTCGATCGGTTGGGGTTGTCAATTTCCCGGAGAGTACTTAATAAGGATTTACAGAATCCTTCGTAAAACTATCGGAAATGGTGCGTCGCAACACACTTAGGTGCCTAGATATCTTTTGTGATGGAATACTGACAGCCGGATCCCATGTGCGCCTTCAGAATCTGGGATGGGTCGCCAGAGGTTGGTGAAAACCCATTACCTTGCACCCACGTACCAACCATTTAATAAGTGAACTTGATGGTTTGCAAGTAACTCAAAATTTGGTACTGTAACACAGCATGCCGCCGTGTTGTTGGCGCCATTTTGGTCATCAGTTGTGTAAGTAGTGTCTATGTCTTACTAAGCCGTGATGAATGTGGTGCCGTGCGAAGTTCATTGTCGCTGTAACGCTAATAGCGCTCACAGTGGTATTTAGCTATCGTTCCTCCTCATGCAGCTCTCTTCGTAAGCCTAGAAGACAGCGATTCCTCACTACCTTTTGTGAGTGACTCCAGTGAACCCAAGATTAGCTGGGCATTAACCTCTCACCAGGACTGTGGAGTCGGATTCTCAAGTTTCCTATCAACGGAATGAGGGAGGAGACTATGTCAGCCCCCGGCGTGACATTAGTCTTGTCAGACTGCAACTTGCTGAACTTTGTCAGCATCAGTGGAAGCCACCTATGAAACGAAATGTTTGTTAAGCTGTCGTCTTGGATCCATGTGCATTTCTTATCCGGTTTTCGATAGTGTCTGTCAGGTGTCAAATTTGCAAATAAGAAATCAGTAGTTCGATGTTTGATTCGGGCTGACTCCAACGGCCTGGGAAACTATCTGGTTGCACTTCATTCTAGAAATGATTTCATGGACCAGGACTTTAGTGCGACTTGAAATGCACTGAACAAGTTGGAATTTTTGTTGTCACCGTACAAACTGTGCACTATTCTTTATCGCTTATTACTCCTGTGCGAGACACCCCGTCTCTCCGACTGTTGTACCCATATGTTCGCGACGCATAAACTGAAGGAGGCTCGCAGGACATAAGCGCCATTCGCTCTGTTCGAAATAGGTTCAAGCGGAAAATCCGTAAACAAAATAGTTGCTCATAAGAAAAGTGTGATGATTAAGAATACGTAATAGTAATAATAAATGTACTTAGCTCAAACCCAGGGCTAGCTTCTACACAGCAGTAATAACGTGGCACGTCAGCCAACGGAATTGTAATGTATTCAGCATCTGTACGACGCAATTATTAATGCAGTAAAACAACAATAGCATATAGTGTTCCGTTATGATTTACAATCATCACAAAAAGGTTCGGCTGGAAGCTCGTGCGGGACAGACTGCCCGTTTAGGCACTTGCCCTGACTAACAAGCAAAAAGCCTTAACTGTTACTGTACGACTACCCGGCGAGTGGACCTAAGGCCTATCACTTGCGACGGAGTTGTTTAGTGAATTTAAGTGTGACACAGCTAACCAAGAATCATACTCTAGTGCACGGCGCACTAAGTCGTTTTCCCCAGGTACGAATTAACCAGACGCGAAATACAAAAGGCTGTTGAGAGAAGAATCCGAATATTTATTGCACGAAATATACAGATAGTCTTTTATTGGGCTAGGAATGGCACCGACATTTAAGTTAGCTAGAGAGACTAGAGACCGGCCGTCGACGAGCAACTAAGTCGGGAGTGTGCGACACACGTGTGCGTTCGGGTTTGCGCCGTAGTCACATGGCATGCAGACAAACAATCGGACAACATGCATCATGCGAA
>LUCH01007858.1:4197-16779 GCA_013368495.1 Paragonimus heterotremus | reverse complement strand
CCAGCCTGGGAGACGAACCCGATCTACAGTGCTCAACCCCTTCGTGAACGATTTCATTTGTCTACGCCAGGTCATCATTTGTCCACTTCGCACCTTGCGCCAGTCGGCCGGAGCATAGTCAAAGAGTGCTCGGCGTGGCAGATGACTAGCTGGCATCCTTAGTACATGACCTAATCACCTAAATCTGCGCAAATGTAAGGATTGAACAAAAGGATTCCTTTGACAATCAGCGTTACACAGCCGTATCCTGACTTCTTGGTTGCTTATTCGCTGGTGTCACCCAATACGAGCGATTGAACGCAGACATCAGTGGTGAACTACCTGAAGACGGTTCACGTCTTCTACTCTGAGCGGCCATGTTTCGCTGCCGCAAAGTAATAAATCCGTCACTGTTATGGTGGTCAACACCGTGTCGTGTCTGTTGTGAAAGCTATAACCAATACACAACCTCGAAAATTTGCGTGAAAACGACAGAATGTTGACAGACTAACTTGATTCTGTCAGGCTCATTGTCTGCTGCCGAAAGTTGGTATTATATGCCAGTCGACCAATTGACACTTCGATTGAACGAGGCTTACACAGTGCGATCTTGTCGAGAAGTAATGATCAGAAGTGCTCTGTGCTATGGGTCACCGCCTTGTGGAGCTTTCCTGTTGGAGTGCGAGGAAATCTAACGATGAGTGAACTTCGTTCAATAATCTTAGGTTTTCAGAAAACAAAGTCAGACATGTGCATGTTTTCGATAGTGTCTCATCTAACAAACTGAAGTCACCGTTATGTTCCCTCGTTATACTGGACACGGGATATGCTTATGCCGTTCGACCATAGTTGATCGCGCACGTGGATATGGATAGGATAGAAATGTTGACCAGTTGGTGTCAAGGAAGCTTCAGGGTTTGGGGGAACTACTTATTAGACAATCCGATGGTGGTCGATTCGGCCGCGGCTAAAAGACGCTATCTGACCGTCTTGAGCAGTTTAGTCGGCGTTGACGGCCTTGTACAGCAACAGGAGAAAGAATACACAACACCGACTGGCTGATAACAAACTACAAACACTGAAAATATTTTTTGACAGAGAGTCCGAAGTAAACCAGCTTTTCACAGCCACAGCTGTTTTGCATTAATGTTATTGACAGCCTCGTATTGAATCGAATTAGTCGGATTATTCGTTAACGCTGCTTTCAGTTGATACCGAATCGAAATGATCGAACGCTATTTTTCCAGACAATCTATTTTCCAACGGATCGTTTTTCTAAATAACCAGTTGTTCTAACAGTCAGTCTTCTGCGGATATGATTGTGCTGTAGCACTACACGGTAGCGTGGTGAAGGTCGTTTGTTGAGACCGGTCCCCTAACTATATATGAAAATCATTTGTATTACAAGCTGTTTGTACATCTTTTTGCTAGTATTTGGATGTTAGGCGATTTTACTGATCCTACTCATGAAGTATTGTAAATAACAACCGTACATATAAAATACACTTAACTTTAAAGTTAATTAGTTTACAGGACGTTATCCATTGTCGAAAACCGTTGTATGTTCCCGACAAATATAATTAGGTAGAGCTCACATTCCGGCCTCCTTTGTTAACAGTCACCAGGCTCGAGTTTCACTCTTGTCGACCCAGGTCAGTAATTCAAATCTCCAGAGTAGAGAGTTGAAATCCGATTAATATGCTTTTTAACTCGGAGTGTTACCAATACGCTAGTGATTTCATACTAGTGTGACCGAAATATCTGAACTAAACTTTCAGTCAAAATAGCTCGTGAATTTTGTCGATCACATTTGATCGTCTAGCGCTTCTTCTGGGAGGAAACCGATCAGAAAATTAACGTAGGCATGAAACCATCGATCCAACGTGAGTGACCTCCAACTCCACTCATTTATGTTTCCCGACAATTCAACAGCAGTCAATGTCCCCTAATAGGACTTTATAGATTTTTAAGCTAACTATTCCTAATGTTTATTCAAATGCATGTACGATTTATGTAGTATGTTCAAAGTTCGCTATCCTAACCTGATCACTCATACACCGAGATTGTTTAAATCTCATCTCAACACATATTGCCTTGTGATTCTTATCGATCGCCTACGCTAACCCTTACTTCGATAACTGATGGTCCTCTCTGTCAGTGTCGTATTGCGCTCGATCCATTCCACTTGTTTATGCTTAATGCTGCTTCACGGTTTACTTGCCATTGATCTTGCAGTAAGAAGCGACGTTCAACATCCCGAAAGTTTTCCATCCTGGACTTAACCAATGCAAAAACATGCTTACAATGTGTAACAGAAGTACATACCAAAACTTAAGGCAGTATGCTGGGTACCATATGTTTGGCCGACTTATTCTATCTATGCTTATGTGAACTGTCAAACTAGATACTAACGTGCACAGCATTGAAATCCGGTCACCTGAGATCAACATTCCGCTAATCATCTTATGTGTGTCTATTAGGACAGATCACATGGTTAATTAGCCAAACCTAGAGTGTACATACGACCCCAGATCGCATGGTTTGGTCCTGTTGTCCTGATTGTGCTGAATCTCACGGTAGTCCGGAAACACATCAGTTGTGTGTGTACCATCTCTTGAGTTATTTCTAGTTGAATGTTCGCATGGTTACCATAACTAAAAACAGCGAATGCATTGCAACTGCGCCGTGATTATGATTAAAAAAATTGGTCAATACGAGTTGTGTTGCAGGACCTGGGAACTATCAAACTGTGAGCAGCAAGCACGATCGTATCTCATCCGCGCAGAATTCCACGTGGTATACATGTGCGCTGGTAACACCATTGTGTGATACATTGTAGTTGTTGCTCACTTACGTCTCAATACTACTTTCGGTGTCAATAACAAACCGATTGATGATCATTAAAAAATTGGTACACCAAGACAATACACACTAATTTAGTCAATAGACATGAAATATTTTGTTGATCATCATCAGCTTTGTGATTTATGTTGTCAGAGGGCATGGGTATATTAAGTTTAAGGCAGAAATGGTTATGGTAACTTTATAAATTGATATCGTTTGAATCGTTGGGTCCTTTTGAGCCATTTGAATAGAACAGTCAGAGGACACAAATTACGATATGAATTCATTCTCTACACTCTTATCAGTCGTAAACATGTGACTAGCGTCGAAACAAAACCAGTATGACTTTAATGAAACGATCGAAAGCAAAAATCGGGCTGGATCGTGATTGGTACTTACGGCTAAACCCACGGTAAACAAAGATTGACGGTTAGATGTTTTTATTCGTATACAACCGGCTGTCGGTGGCTGATCACCAATGCTTCCAGATACTTGAAGATTTGTGAGTTGTGAACGTTCATCACTACCCTTAACAAAGGTGCGATACTGACGCTGTGAAATATGGTTGACAATGGATGAAGCGGTGTTTCGTCACCGCCGAGTGTCACTCATTAGCGGGTGAGTTAATGCAACCTTCAAACACTTCGGGATCTGCTCCTTGGCCTTGGTTTCAAGCACTCTTTCTGTCCTATCAATGTATGTTTTCGAAACTGCTGGAAAACTGATAGATACAGTAGCTGGTAGAAAACGTAGGGATTTGCTTTTCGACCGAGAGTAAAGGTAACCTAATCGTTTGTGAGAGCAGGACAAGCTTTGCAGCCTTATACATACATTTCAACGCGGCAGTGATCATCTTTACAAAAGTGTTCACCAGACAATCAACATTGAAGGAGAGTTTGATGTTGACAGTTGTTTTAGATACTTCCACAATTCCATTCTTTTCTGGAGTAAGCTTAATACATTTTCAGATGAAACGTTCTGGGAAAGTGTTTGCACGAAATGTTTCACACAGCACTGTTTGTTCAGCATGTTGTCTACCTGGGAGCATATTTTTGACACTCTATAAAACAGTGTACGTACTAGTGACCTTTTTGTATGCAACAGGGACAGACCTCATGGTGTTCAGGTATTGTCCCATCCATGTTGGTTCACGGTACAATGAATGTTCAGTAGATTCATCTGAATAGCGTCTAACCAAGAAGTCCAAGATGAGCACTGTTCTGACTTACGTAATTAACCGTGACTGACAAATTTGGGTGAACTGAGTCAAAAGTATACATCGTTCTTTCTACTTGTTCCTGGTTTTGTCCAGTATGTCGTCGGCATACTGCTTGTAGAGTTTCGTTTCGTCTACAACTAAAAATATTGCCTGCTCAACTTTGAATTTGAACACATCGACTGAAACAGAGCTGAGTGGGCTCTCCAGGGCTATGTGATCCATCTGTTGAAAGCCTTTGTCGGAGAAACAACTCATTTTCTGTGCAGAGTAAAAGTAAACGCTCGAAATAGTCAAAAGGGATTGGAAGACAAACGGAGTTGAATAAAAGGAACTAACATACACGATCTATCGTTTCGCTTAGTGGTACGTTTGTAAATAAGAAATTAAAACCAATAGGACACATAGTGTCTCTGATAACATTCATATTTTTAATACACGGTATCAATTCGAAAGTGTCTTACAAAGTATGTACACATAGGTTTTGTCAGATAGACTTTAAAATGTCAACCAGCAATTTTGCTATCCTATGGTAGGGAGAACCGTTCGTAGCCAAAATGGATCGCATCGGAATACCCCACTTATGGATTCTAGACAAACCACACAGTTGTGGAATTTTTGTACCTGCAGGTTTTAACATGCGATGTTGCCGTTCATTGATAAAACCTCATAATTAAGTATCTGTAACTCACAGCATATCTGTTTCTCCACTAACAGCCTATTGTTCGGTTTGTTTGCAGGTCTGAATTTGCTAGAATCTGCGGGAATTCCATCCACCTTGTACATATTCTCTTGGCGGCTCATTACGACAGCACCGGTTCCATTATCTGGCTTCAAAAGGATCATTTTGTTAGAGATCTAAGTTTTCATTAGTTAGACAGCATTTCTGGTGTATTGCAGGTAGCTGAAATCTGTATGACAGATCAACTAACCTGCCCTCCAGCCAACTGTCGTTATCCGTTGAGAACCAAAACATTTAACTGAGGATACAAATTATTAAATTGTACAAAGTTTCATGCTAGTCACACGTTTACGACTGACGAGGGTGTACGAAATGAATCCGTCTAGTGATTACTGTCTTCTGACTGTTTTGTTCAAATTGATATCAGTTAAAACATACACCTCACTTTGGTTATCTATATACTTTTGGAGTACTTCCTCCTCTTGTTATACCACACGACACACGTCAGCAACATAACATGCCCAGTCGTATTTCGGTACGTCTTTATCAGAGTAAGTTGTAGTTGCCTGTAGTTTTGTGACATTCACGATCGCACTCACTACGTCGTCGCATGATCACATCACTACGAAGTACGCTATCTACGGCTCATTTCCATGTATCTGATGGAAATTAATGGCGATAATTGTGTCGATCGTCGTTTGGTGGATTGTCAGGCCGGAGGTGCGAATATTTCAAAGCTCGGCCGAATACCTCAACGCGGTGAAGGTACGGCCAAAAGCTCATAGGGAGCGGATTGGGGACAGTGTGGGCAACCGGATAAGTCATCGCTCAACTGGATCGGATCAACGAGCGAGACATGACAGGCAAAATGTAATGGACGATCAGATTGGGGGCGCGATTATTCCAGCACTCGGAGAAATATCTCGACACGGCCGTAGAATATGGTCAAAGCCCATATTGGATAGATACGTACAACACGAGAGACCGGACGATCCATCGCTCAACGAACTCGGACCAACAGAGGAGGAATGGCAAGCGGAAAACCCCAGATAGAAGGCATCGATCACACACATAAACCAGGCAGAAGCGCACGCAACGTGTGAGCGGAAACCGGGGGTTGTCGTGGAGTGGAATTCTGACTCGTAAACACGAGCGTGCGCGTAGTATGGTAACTAGCGAGTTGGGCAATAAAGGTTGTGCTTTATTGGACGAAGTTTTGCTACAGTGGTGCTTTCAGACGCCTGATCAAACCCCTTCAATAGCTCTGGTTCCATGTTGGTTCCTCCAACCGCCTGTGATTCGTACTACAGCAGAAAAGGCTAACTTGAATAACGTGTTGACAGAACAAACGTTTTACCAACTAAGTCTCATTTACTTGCTTTCAGAAGTCCATACAACAACTGCTGTGTACTCTTCTCCTCAGTTCGCTCCAGCTAAAAATCTGACTACGATTTAACGCAGTTTACTGCAGCCCAGTGAACAGCACCGATGTTGAGGATTCCGTTCCGCTAGCAGATGATCAGTATGCCTCCTAAACCTAACAACCGAATGTTGATCACATACCACACCTTCCGTTGACATAATGTTCAACTTTATCTACTATACAACATCGTGAACCTCACCAACCTCCAAATATAGGTGGTCTGCATTTCGTCTTTAGTCTGCGGATATTCTAGACGCATTTTCCAAAATACTCGAAGCGTAACTAGCTAGGACAATGCAAGATTGTAAATCGCGATCCGGTGATAGCTCCATCTGCAAACTGTTACCTACGGAACCAAAGTCTGAACAGCTATCCACTTTTTCTTCATTGATTTGAACTTCAGGCGTAGGCACAAAGCCTTCCTCTGAGGAGATTGGAAGTGAAAAATATCTCAATTATATTGTTACCTAAACTAAGTTTAGAAGTAAAGGCGCTCAAAACCATGATCATTCTCTGCCGTCCTTCACTGTGAATGAATAATGTTTTTTAGCGTCGGCTTCCCGGTTCCTTTGGAGACACTGAAGTTGAGGGTCGATGTACTAGCCGGAGCATTTCTTGCGACATAAAAAGCTAATCTTTTGTCTGTCTTTGGTAAAGCTGTTCACTTTGCTTCACACTCACGATGTCCTACAGCTTGCTCAAGCAGTGCATAACATCACTACAATTCGGAAGTCTTCCAGTGATTTATCTCAAGTTTAACTGTATTCGTAGCACGGCATAAATCTTCCTTCTTTCAAATTTAGCCAGTTCAGGTGTGAGATGGACAGCGTAAATGCAAAATAAACTGCTAATCAGATAGGACATAATTGCATGGCAATTCGTCAACACTCAAATCACTGGCAGTATGGCATGACAGCTGTAATGCTTACCAAATAACGACGCAGATCCGAGTCTTAAAACACACGATGCCTATGTAGCCGGGTAAAGTTAGGCCACAGAAATAGCTGGAAAGAACTATAAAAACTTGAGGTGGCAATATAATATTGTCGCTGTTGTTCTTTCTACCTTGCATGTAATTCATTTTCTACGCTGACTATTGAAACAAACGTCAACCAGTAGCTTTCTAACGACATTTGTTCGCCTTTTGTCTACTCAAAGTTCATCTTAATAGAAAAGACGTAATACTCAGAGAAAGTGAGCTCAGCCTATTATTGCATACAGCACTGTCGGAATACCATTATTGACGTAAACTGTCTGAAAGACAGCTGTAGTGACCGGCGATCGTGTGGCTTCTCTAAGGATCCCGGCTGCAACCGTGTTTTCCTGCTTGCCTGTTCTGTACGCATGATCCTATGTACGTCTGCAACAGGAGGCCTGATACGAACTCAGTGCCACTTTCTTCAGTCGTGTAACTAATTGCACGCAGTGAATGCTTACCCTTTTCTTAACCACTCATCTATTATTTCATTCTTCAAGGTCGTTCAACCTGAACCTATTCGAGCGTTGTTTAACGCACTCGAAGGTTCCACACACTTTTCGCTTGGCGCGCCTTTGAGCGCCGTCGAGTGGGCTGTAGCCCATCTCGCGTTTCTCTTCTTTTCCTCTTGGTTACTGCCGTTGGTCCCAGACTAGGCTAGAACTAACTACTTATCATATTTCCAAACATTGCTGGAAATATACGGTTTGTTTCCAAACCTCACCGTGTTCTCTAGTTCGATGCCTGTTGGGACTACGTTACGATTGCTCTTCAGGAAAGGCGTATTAAATTGTTAGTGGACGAGGGTCTAGCGCATACCCACTTGTCCACTACACAGCTAATGGTGGCTGGATGATATGCAATCAGGATGTGTAGCATGATCGTTGAAGCTGGTTATTGGTTCTTCGCTGATTATGTGTAGCACGGCTTCTTCACTGATCAATCTTGCGGTTCATTAGTGAATGGGATGAGCTACCGGATGAGCTTCTTCTTCAGTCTTGCTGTTGCACAAGGTCGAAAAACTGCACTTAGAAATTGTTTGATTCGTCTTCATAATAAGCCTTGGGCTCAGAGCTGTTATGTTAACAGTGGCCGGAACGAATCCCTAATACGTGTGCGGTGGAGTGTAAGTCAGCTATTGGACGAACACCTTTCAAAAGTGGTCTTCTTCAGAAGGCATCTACTAGATGGTCTTCATTTCCGATATGTCAGTTTGCAATTCGCTGACGGTAAAACCTTTTGTCTACTTTAAACTGTCAAAATGACTGTCATCTTTAAATTTGTTGAAGACCAACCTGTATTCTATTCCCAAAACGTTTTTGGTACATTTTTCAAGCTGCCACGTTTCCATGACATATGCTTGGCTTCAGACTGGAGGAAAGTTTTTGATCTGTAGTCATCACTCAGCACATATCTTCTTTATGTGGACACACCGCTTCAATATACCACTGTTTTGGCAGGCAGTTATTCTGTCAGAAGACACTGTAATATGCTTTTGTTTGAGTTATATGTTCTGATGCAACTGGCCAAAGTTCAGTACCAAGATATTAACCACGTGTTAATGACAACATACCCAGCAAGTATACATTAATCTTCTTTGAAATTAGTTTTGCTGATTGACAGACAAAGTATTTCAAAGTGTTATTAGTTAACTCAAAGTAGTACATAACATAGTGTTGTAAGTTACACAAATCCCAGTTAAAAGGGACGATTATTTGAAAACCAAGTTGTCATATTATAAAACGGTACCGGCTAATGTTAGTCAAACCAACTCTTTGTTAAAAGCTACTATGTCTGAAGCCCCATGTCGCAAATTCTATGACTACGTATGGGTTGCACAGATAAAAGCGTATAACCGTATGCGTTCAGTTTAATCAGAATTGTATTGACCGCTGGAAGCTGCAAACACCTGCTTGGACCATAACCCTAAAAGGAAACACACAAGGTGACCTTATCTGTTGTGAAACATACTATAACTGAAGTCACTTCATTATGGTGCGTGTGACAAATCTGAAGTCTAAATCGATTGAACTTAATCAGTATACTTCTCGATAACCCAAACGAGAGAAAGCTGTCATCGATCGACTTTCTTGACACATTTGAGTGAGTGGCGGTCAATAAAACAAAATGACTTGAGGTGTTTTGCAGACCTTGCAATTTCACGTTATCCGGCACACGGAATCTGATGTACCGTTTTTACAGTTTTTATCCTTAAACTGAATTGGAATAAGTTGATACATTTCTTGAAACGATTATCGTCGATTCAGGAGTTTGACATTGTTTGGATGCGAACAAAAGTAACAAACGAACTTTAATAAATTGAACTGATATAATAGAAATAATACTGACGAGTTGTACGGAATTTGACTAATTTCACGTTGATTGTCACTCATATTTAATCACAGCCCTCGAATTCAAGTAGACTTTTATGCCATGAAATGCCTGGCCGAAGTTCTAGTCCTGGCTTTGGAAAGGAAGCACATTCCTGACGAGCTTCAACAAGAGCGAAACTCGAGTCTAGTTCTTCTTTTAGAGAAAAGCTGACAGGGAAGTCTATTTGGATGCGAATGCTATGGTCAACTGTGAGTGATGTTCACTTTCCTATTTCTAATGCATTCAACCTGGTCTGAGACTAAAGCTAGTTCGCTAGTCGGACAAGTTCAACTAACCCAAATGCATAGGACACCATGAAAAGTGCTTTGGTGAATACCAACGGGCCGTAGAAATGGGAAAAGGCTAAATCGATCATCTCCGATTACCAAGTTAGGGAACGATGAATCGTCACAACCTCTTCAACTTATCAAATAATTGCTTAAACCATGTAAGATGGATGACTCCATATTACGGAAGTTGTCGTTGAAACATTTACCTCCTTCTATGCACAAAGCACTCCAGTCATTTGCTTTCTCCGAGCCACTCATGGAGTTAGCTGACGTCGCTGATGTGTTAAATACAGTAGCCCTTTTTACCCAGGTCAGAGTTCCAATAAAACTTGCAGGCCAATTATCAGCAATGACAGCGCGAAGCAAAAAAAGGATGATTCAATATACTCGCAGTTAATCATGGCCAGACACGCGTAAAATTCATTTTCAGAGTTCAGGAGTACGCGTCAAAAATGAATCATTCTGTTTGTATCCACAGAATTTTGGTTATATACGTCTAATGACATCAGGTTCCTTACTGGCACCTTGGCGTAGGTAAGTGGTAGTACTCGAAAATCCGAATGAACTTCCTCAATTGTAACGTGTGACATATGGACACCGCATCCAATCAAAATGTGAATATCTACTGGAAAGCATTGAGACAGACAGGTACGATGGTATATGTACAACGTTTGTCCAATTAGACGAATTCATTTGTCAGAGGCCTGTACTGTTAGATGATCCATGGTTCCCAAAGAGAGATGCGACAGCCACTAAGGACAACATGACTTCTGTAGATGTTGTTTGCCTCTGTGACGAAACTGCATGGTATATTTGGCTTGCTCTGCGTCGGTTGGTTGCAAAGCTGTCCCAAGGGACACACATCCACGACAGTGAACAAAACCCTACCGTCGAGAGCAGAGTTCGAACGTGCGCGGGGAAACCCCATTGGATTTCAAGTCCAACGCCTTAACCACTCGGCCATCTCGACCACGTCAGGTGTAGGCATTAATCTCACTTGTACTTCTTTCATTTCGTTTAATGACTGTCTACACCGAACTGACGTTTTCGCTTTGACGGATGACAGTTGCAGTGTTACTATTTGTTCATACATTGTAATTCGTTTAACGCTTCCAACGGTCTTTGCACTATCTTGCTTCTAGAATGTTAAAAGTCTAATCGATTCTATTTTGTGTTATGAACATGGATGGTGTAGAATATTTTTATGACGGTTGAGAAACAGATCAGTATACGTCGAAGTCAAATGTTGCGTGTATGAGTCATGAAGCAAGTCTTTGATAGTTATTATTCGCTGGTAATCGTCGCTGAACACCTCATGAGAAGATGTACGCTTCAGGTGAGCCTAACAGATCTACCATAGCAAAACCGTCCGTCTGTCTCTGTGCATGGCTCACAGAATTAAATCAAATGCTTTTGTAGACGATAAAGTAAGATAACTAAAGTGTTCAAGTAAAACGTCTAGTCAACGATCTAACTGAAAATGACGAAAAATGACGAAAATTGAACTGTTTCACAGAAGAAGACAGTCGTGAAACAATGGAATGCATTACTCTTGCGTAAAACGAAACATGTTCTAAGGTCTTTGACAGATCAAAGATATATGTTAGGGAATGGTTGGAATGACTGATGACGTAACAGTTTCAAACTGGTAAAATAGCGGCTCAAAACCCTCACCGCATCTATTATTAAAACCCTTGGGGTATCAGGTCACCAAGTTAACTGAGCGCATAACAAGAGAGAAATACAGGATAACAAGGAGAACCCAGTAAAGCTAACTTGGAGGTATGGCACCAGTACCAGACAGATATTCGACGATAAAGTGGAGAAAGGTCGTTTAGTAAAGCAGGATCTTTGTCGTCCAATTTACACGTTCTCACACCACTCAGAATTCTATTCCATTCCGCAGCAATGTTTCCATTTAAACGCCTTGTGCCGTTCTGCCTGGTTCTGTGAATTCGTCTGACACATTCTGTCTTGCATTTTTGTTTGCCACTTCTCGCCTGTTGGTCTCACCTCGTTCAGTTGTGGTTCGTTCGGTCGTTCGTGCTGTCCGCAATTCATCCGCTCTGAGCTTGGACCATACCTCACCATCACGTTGAAATATTCCACTGAGTGTTTGGTTAATCACTTCTCAGCCCTGGTCATCGATCATAATAATGTGAGTCGTGTGTGGGGACAGGCACTCTGAATTGCATCAGAAACTCAATAGATGATAACTTTACCACTGTGGGATGTGGTGACAAAAATGGACTTTCTATCTTTCATCTGGAAGATTTCATGCTTCATCTTTGGTTAATTGTTGTTATCCAGAGTTCACTGGGTTACTCAGTTCGACCTAACGTTTCTCGAATATACTTGAGTTCATCCTGTTGAAGGGCCTTGGGGAACGAACGAATTAGCTCAAAGGTCACTTCATTAGAAAGAAAGGATAAGCTGATCAGTATGCGCAATATATCAGCTCGGATTCGTTGAAATATACTCAGAATACGGTTTGCTGCTTACCACGAGGAGCTCAAACGGTTTGTACTCCTGATACCCGACAGTATGAATTCGAGTGAGTTCAAGACACCCTAGGCCAAAATCAATATACCCAACGATTCGTAGGTGAAAAATGCGTCAAAAATAAACCAAGAAATCGTTCAGACAGTAGACAGAAGGCCTATTCTATCATCACTCAGTCTTACAACAGTGAAGTTACCAGTAAGCCTATCAGCGGACAGATCTGTGAAGCACATGACAGTGCATATCTTGCTGCGAAGATTATGGTTGGCGGCATCCGAGACGGATTAGCCTGTCACA
>LUCH01007857.1:0-21567 GCA_013368495.1 Paragonimus heterotremus | reverse complement strand
CTACCTGGTGGAAGGCTGACCGATCTTGATTATGCTGCTAAGTACTTCGGAATGCGCTTTGCAGCCTTGAAATGCAAAGTGCTTCTGCAAGATTGCTGTGATAACGTAGGTTTAATGTTAGGTAATGAAGTCATGGAAGTTGTTGACTGGTTTGTATATCTGGGAAGCTGCATCAGCGGCGGCGGCTGAGGTGTAGAGAATGAAGCACAGGTGCGTATTTCTAAGGCTAGGGCGGTGTTTGCTAATCTGAGACAACTATGGCGAAAGAGAGGTATTTACATGAAACTTAAGGGTCGCGTATATCAGACAAAAGTGAAAACTGTATTACTTTACAGCATCGAAACTTGGCTCATCAGGGTAGAGGATGTGAACCGTCTTCAGGTATTTGACCATCGATTTCTGCGTTAAATCGCTCGTATCGGGTGACATCAGCGAGTAATCAACGAGGAGGTTAGGAAACGGGTGTTTGGCATTGATTGTCAAACGAGTTCTTTCGTCCAGTCACTACATTTGCACAGACTTAGATGGTTAGGCCATGTACTAAGGATGCCAGCTAATCGCTTGCCACACCGAACAGTATTTGCCGACGCTTCGACCGATTGGCGTAAGGTGCGAGGTGGACAGGCGATGACCTGGCGTAGACAAACGAAATCGTTCACGAAGGGATTGGTCACTGTTGATCGGGTTCCTCTTCCGGGCTGGAGTCCTCGCGACTCACAGAGTCGATAGCTTGAAACTTTAGATGAGATGACGGCTAACCGAGTTCAGTGACGTGAATGTTGTCATTGTTTGTCCGAGTTATCCGTGAAGTGAGTGCACTTAATGACGCGGAGTAATGAAAACCGTAAGGAAGCTGGTTTGCTGATGACGTCTTACTTTCACTTACAGCTCGGTTGTTTGTTTGCAAGGTGTAGGCGCCTTGATGTATGTTTTAATGTAAACGTAGTTATTTTTAGTGATTAGGTCCCCTCCCCTCTTCTTTTTTTCTTCTCTCTTTCTAACTAGGGTTTATTTCTTCTTCATGGTTGCGTGACAGTTAAGCATCAGTACGAACCACTGATGATGATGATCGCAGTTACATGGCTTGTTTGTAAATTGAATTGCCTATCGTTCTGGCTACTCTCATTCTCTCTTAGTACCAGTGTGTTAAACGTACGTTTCTAGTAATCACAATACTGAAACCATCAGAAGTTAGGTAAAACGGCGTGATGATCAAGCAACATCGTGGTCACAAAATATAAAGACTGCTTGCTCCACTGAGCACAGTTGCCTTCCTGGGGTCCCATGATCACTTAAATCTCCGAGATGGCAGTTTGTCGCAGTCAATGGCGTACCTGCATCCATACCATTTCTAGTACTTCCGTTTGTTCTTCTTTTGTTAATTTTCAACATTCTTAGTAGGATATTCCACAGCACTGTTGAGATGAGCGGCCCCACGTGCTACGGTACCTTGTAGTTAGACTCATGGCTGTTATGATGGTGATGAGAGCCAGTGGGTATATATCGGATCCGTATTGTTGTAGACTCTGTACTAGACCCACTAGCATTTCTAGTCTTCGTAAACGTCTTACCGGTCATTGTCGATTCTCCAGTTTACGGTTGACCTGAGGGTATGATGGGTCTTGTTCTCTGCGCAAGACATTGGACGATATATTCCGAAAGGATGCTGTCTTGTTGGGCAACAGATAATCGATTGCCAGAACCGTTTCGACTGTAGGGTGTACCGTTAACTCCACGCTGCGTTATCCATGATCGTTTCTTAGCGAGATCTCAACGCACTAGTGACATGTTACCTTAACCTGGTTGCCAGTAATTTTACCGTAGCCACAGTGTTGAGTGACCAATCGACTATGCTTGGAATGGCACCTGGAAAGTTTCTAGTAAGGCGTCGTATTCGTCCTTCTAGTACATTAGTTAGACCATTGCTGGTGGTCACCACCTAGACATGTGCCGTATATTCGATAAAGGACATAGACTTAGTTGGGATTGTCTAGCACCGGGCTACTAAAGGAGTGGGTGATTTAAACAAATTTCAAAGAAAGCAAACAAAGTTTGGTTTGTTTCCAATGGAATACAGGCGACTGATATTATGACTTCCAAAATATTACGGACGCCTTGGCAAATTAACCGGCCAATCTTCCCACTTGCTGATACTGATCTAGATACACGGGCGAATTTCTATAAGGAACGTTGTATCGTAAGCCAATTCGGACTGAACCTTACAGTAACCTCAACAATTTTGCACCACTCCTACAGAAACGAAATTCAGTGTAATGCCTCCGTGATAGATATGAGGTAATTTGTTCACAAGATTCGTTTGAGGTGAAATTTAAGACACTACCGTGCACACTCCAGGCGACTGGTTATCCTGAACCATTCACCGAGAAGGCCCAGTGTTTGAAACTACGGGAAGTAGTACACCAACGGTGTCTCCCCTTCAAGGGAGATCAAGCGGCATGTTTAATCTAGTACTGACTGCACAAAACCGTTAGCCGAACTTTGCCCGCCGTGTCTGTTTTTTGTCTTTCTCCGCTATCTCGTTTCAGCTCAAAGACAAAATCCCGTTCCGCGCCAAGTCATACTACTAGTTCTCATACTACTATAAGCAGAGTACAGTAGACGTAAGACCAGATGACTCTCTAAGTAAATGGAGAAACATCATTTGGTCTAACTGAGGAACGAATGGACGAAATCGGTAAATCACCGTTCATCTGGTTGATGTGAACCACCAAGTTGATCGGATTCGGTCCCTCAGTATTATCTACCCTGTGCCAACTAATCAGTCAATCAACAGCGATACGTAGCATTAGCTGAAGCGATCGCAATTAGGTGAAGTAGTTAGGCGTTATGCATTCAGAAGCAGTTCGTCCAATTGCCAAATCTACCTTGACTTCAAACTAGTGCGTCATCACTGAAAGTGACGCAGATGACAGATTGTTTTTCAGCTGTCCGAAACCAGTATGGAACAACGTTTAATCGGTTCTCTTCTGGCGTGTCAACAATCAACCAGCATAAAACGTTGTTTGACTCTGTCATTTTGACTTTTTTTACGGTTGTCCTCGTAAGTATACATATAAGTGTACATTCCATAGTATATAGATGTTTAAAACTTGATGAGAATGTCCCGAAAACATTTCCTTTTCTTATTAATGATCTAGTGAATTTTTCAAGCCTTCGGGGCCACCAGGGTAAACTAGTCCCACCACGCACTCGTCTCCAGTGCAAGCAAAACGGTTCTGATGTTCCCGCCTGTTCCTCATGGCTTGCGCTGTTAGAGTACTGTCGCCAGATTTTTTTAAAAGTTGGATGAATTGCCGCTACTACTTCGGTCCATGTTCGTCAGTTATTCCTAAAGTGGAACTACAGCGCTCCTACTCGTTTACTATCGTTACCATGAGCACTGTTATCACCACCGTTTTGCTTACCCTCAGCACACTTAGATTTACACCATAATACCTCTGTTTACTGTGATTGTCATTAGTTGGGCCCATCAGGTTTTAGGCGCATTCCTTCCATTTCGCAGCTGCAAGTTGCAGACTGGGTTTGCGTGGTATACATTATCGTGGTGGTGCCTGAACTCTTGTTTGTTGTGTTAATCTATACTTCGTTGTTTCAAGCTGTTAAGTTATTGCATATCCTTTGCAATCGTTATGAAGTGTGCGCTCTTGTTTGTCTTTCATAAATTATAGCCGCGTCATGGAATGTCTAACCATGGAGGTGGCCACCCACAGGCCGTCGGGAGCAGGATTAGACCACTTACTTCCGAAGGAATCATCCTTAATGATGTCTTCGGCCGAACCAGGAAGCGAGTCTCTGTTTGTACAGCTCACTGATAGTGATGGGAATGAGGCTGGCAGCCCAATTTGGCTTCCAATATCCATTACTCCGGACGAACTTACTAAGCTATTGAACGGAATTTTGTGTAAGGTAAGTCTGTCGCATACTTTTCTGTTCCATGGTGAAATTCTCACTTGTTTGACTACTACGACTTCAAAGCCGAGTGACATTCATGAAGTGTTCATCCTTCTCTGCCGTTTCTAACAATTTCATTGGGATCTTTCGTTATTTTCAAGCTTCAGCTTACAGCCGTACTATGGCTCGGGCTGTTGTTGGTCCTCACAACGGTCGACAGAGTAGCACATCAATAATGACTACACTTACGAAAACGAGGAGGGAACGAAAAAGCAACGAACGTTCATCAAAAGAGAAGTCAGCAATCTTTCGGGCACAGACTCGCCACTGGATGCGATACGCTTATATGATAGAGAGTATTTCCGACCATCGGTGTGGCTCGTCAGCAATTCACCAGCGAGGTAGACGACACCTATGAACCTCAACGGCCGGAACCGTGATGCCTTTAATGATCCATGGTCATGTCATCGCCTGGCCGCTTTGAGGTTTCCTCCAACCATCAGCAGCCACACTGAACAGTGCGCGGTGTGGCTGACGCTCCGTCGGCATACGGAGGACGTGGCCCAGTCGGTGAAGAATGCGTTTTCATTACTTCGCTTAACGGTCGTGAACTTGCACATTTCCCACACACGCACCGATAGTCTGTCACATTCATCATTTTCATCATAGACAACAACACAACAGAGGTTCTCACTGATGCTTAACTGCCACATCACCATGAAGAGGAAAAAAGCAAACCCTGTGCAATCAACATTAACCTGCCTACACTTTGCAGACACAACCGACGAGACCCGTGAGTTGGTTAGATGCTACAGAGACAGGGCTGATACCTCTGTTTGTTAAGTGATAAGATATTTACCTTCCTTTGCAACTTTGTGATGAGGCATACTCTGGAGAAAGCACTCGGAACCTTCGACGAACTGAAAGTGGAGCTTCTACCAAGTGGTGGACTGATTGATGTCGAGCATGCGGACAACCTTGCTTTACTTAGTTCTCCTTCGAAGAACATGCAAACCATGGCGAACCGATTAAGTGATTTGGCTGATCTGTATGCTACTATCGAAGTTTACCGTCAGCTTGTGAAGTATTGTTACAAGGCTGAGTTGCCGTTGTCCACATCCTCATTATAGCAGACAGGCCGCTTGAGACTGTCGATCGCTTGATCTACCTGTGTAGTATCATCTTGCCAGGTTGCAATATTGCCGACGAGATGTCTGCGAAAATAAAGACGTCACAAAAACGTCAGTTTGTTCACTGTTAACAGGATTTACAAAGCATGCATGCAGTCAGTTCTGCTTTATGGATTAAGCACCTGACCCATTCGTGCGGAAGATGCATCTAGACTTATGGTATCCGACCGCCGTTGTATCCGCCGGTTAGTTAGCGTCGAACAAGTTGACTGTGTTAGCAATGCGAAGGATGGTTCATGGTTGTATGAAGGTTGAGTTACTGCCGAGAGGCCCAGATCTAGGAAGGAGAACAATCATATTTAGAAGCAAGGGGAGTGTGCGACTGACACACGGGAGACTTGCCGGGTTCGTCTCCCGGGTTAAGTACTTCGCGACTCACAGAGTCGGTAGCTGGAGATGTTAAGTGAGGTGCTGGCTAACCGAGCTCAGTGGCGTGAATGTTGTCGTTCTTTGGCCGAGTTGTCCGTAAAGTAAGTACACCTAATGAAGCGGGCCAGTGAGAGCCGTAAGAAAGCTGTCTTGCTGATAACGCCTTTTCACTTACAGCTCGGTTGTTTGCCTGTAAAGTGTAGGCAGGTTAATGTTGATTGAATGAATATAGACGCAGCTGTTTCTAGTCTCCTCTCTTCTTGCACAGGGTTTGCTTTTTTCCTCTTCATGGTGATGTGGCAGTTAAGCATCAGTGAGAACCTCTGTTGTGTTGTTGTCTATGATGAAAATGATGAATGTGACAGACTATCGGTGCGTGTGTGGGAAATGTGCAAGTTCACGACCGTTAAGCGAAGTAATGAAAACGCATTCTTCACCGACTGGGCCACGTCCTCCGTATGCCGACGGAGCGTCAGCCACACCGCGCACTGTTCAGTGTGGCTGCTGATGGTTGGAGGAAACCTCAAAGCGGCCAGGCGATGACATGACCATGGATCATTAAAGGCATCACGGTTCCGGTCGTTAAGGTTCGTAGGTGTCGTCTACCTCGTTGGCGAATTTCCCAAACAAACGATAGTACCCACCTTCACTGTGAATGTAATGATTTTGGTGTGTCATTAACCGCCTGTCGTGAGAGTTTAGCCTAGCGTCTTTCCAACGGTTATTCTGAATTCGTTCGCGTGCAGGTTGGATTGATTGGATGTGGATGATGTCATTTTCGGTATCCTGCGATATTATCTCATCGGTAAACTGGAGTGATATATATATGCGTTTGTTCTTGGAATAAGAAATGGTGGCCTCAGGTTGCTATACTTAGCTATCCCAAATTGGGCATATATTTACTGTGAAACATTCCTGCTATAAGCTTACTGGATTTTCACCGCTTTCGCTGTTTGAATTGTCGCACTTCCAAAGTGAAAGAAGTATTTTTACTTCTTATTGCTGGTCGTTTGCCCAGCTTTTGCACTATACTGATCATTCCTTCAGTTAGCACTTCTCATTAGAACCCACATTTGCATCAGTTATTCACTGGAATCCCTTTACTGCCAGTTATACCAACAGTTCTGATTGAGGTTACTTTCCATTGTGTTTACTAAGTCGGCCGCATCTGAGGGCTTTTACATGAGTAGAGCCAATGAAACACTGGAAAATTGGACAAGTCAACACTTCTTCATGTGCCTCAACTACCGGTCATTGCAACAGCTTTCTACTTCATCGTCCCAACCATGTCAATCTGGAGGCGCTTGTTGGTCATTCATACACTTAATTTCAGTTTTCCCTGTTGCTTACTTGCCACCTAGTGATTGCCTACCAGTAACGAAACCCATCGAGGCCTTGTTGGCTATGCTTTGTCAGCCATAAACTGCGTACAGTATCCTTGAAATTATGTTGGTTTTGTGTTCTGTTCTTTTCATTATTTCAAGTGTTATCGTTTTGTATAACTTGCTTCATACGTTTTTGATTGAAAAGCGTGTGCGATTTGTCCTTTCGAAAATCCTGTCCTTCAACTCAACAACTTTATCATACTATGCATCAATATTGGCATGCCTTTTTTTTTACTTGACACGCTTGCATCAGATTATTTATCCCATCATCGTTTTTCACCTTAGCATCATATTTCCATCACCAAACATAAAGTGTGGTTTTACACGGCCTTATCAGACGAATTGATGATCGTTTCTATTACCGCATGATCTCCGTATGTTCTGAAGATTTCAGACAAATTGTGCTATGGGTAGCTAACGTCTATTGGGTTGAGATCCCAAATCACTGTGGTTGACACGTTTGCGACTTTTTACGTTGATTACATAACTAACCATGCCACGAATCCATTATTCGATACGATCTTCTCTTTTGGCGTTTGTAATCATCCTAATGTCTGTTTGCTTCCTTGTAGATTAAGTAAGGGAATATATAAAACGATTTCAGTGTACATGTAATGAAACATTGTCTACCATGCATGGTATAAGTATTATGAATCTATCCAAACTTAAACAAGAGCGTTTATGAACATAGTGGCCACTTTAACGGAGATTGTTCCAATGTCTGTTATTGTCATTCTGTTTGCCTAAGGTTTGTGCTAAATTATTCTTCGCATCTTCTAGTGAAATTTTATTTGATTTCATTTTCTTTTTGTATCTGAGTCTATCAAAGTTACTTCCATTTTATTTTCAATTTTTCTCTCTCTTCAGGATGACGATCAACCACTAACCTATGATTTTTATGTTGGAGACGTACAATTATTGGATGACCTACGGACCGCACTGGTGCAAACTCGAGCGAAACACGCAGATTCTGAACAGATTCTCGAACCACACAATTCAGCGGGGTTGGAAGCCGTAGTACGAGTGGTATATCAAGCACAGGCTGTTTTTCGTGTGCGTCCGGTCACCAGATGTACGAGTACTCTCCCCGGCCACAAAGGGGCTGTGTTAGTTGCCCAGTTCTCTCCTGATGCCAGGTATGTCTGCTTTGACCGATGTGATACCTGTTCGAATTTTTCTGGGAGAATCATTTCAGGCTATTTCCTTGTCCACTCTGCGTGTAGGTCATAGATTACGATTGGAAGTTCCCCTATACGGTGAGCTCATCATTGCCGAGGATAGTGGATTTTACAGTTATCGTTGCTGACGTTCTCGGCCATGTTCATTCGTATATATGCAATAGCTGTGAACATGCTCAAACACGTCTATCACGTTGTACTCTGGTTGCATGTTCTGAGCTAGCTTTACTATACCAGAATAGTCCCGGTTTTCTGAGTGGAACCCAAGTGTCAGAGAACATTATTAGATTGCATCACAGTGTAACTGGGTGGAAAATCATAGTCACCTGACGCTCATGTTGTCAGTTGGCGTGTTTCCCAATTTTTTTTCCAATCACTAGTGCTTTTTCTGCGTTTATGTCTTGTGGTACAAAGACCAGCTACGTGTGTTTAATATATATATATATATATATATATATATATATATATATAATCACTACAGGAGCAGCATTCCTCTGTGAGGCAAGCGCTATCTCACACTGAGTTCCGAAATCTAACAGCCGGACTTAGTGGAGGAATGCTCCTTCACAGTTAGACCTCCCTCAGATTAACAAATCTGCCACACTATCATTACGACGTTCATGTTTGCTAACACTATCGATTACCACCTCCACGAAGTATCAGGATTATCTTGCTAAAGCTGCTTGTTCCGTCTTATCATGGAACGGGAAGCCGACCGCATTGTATGGTACTCGTAATTTTTACAACATTTAGCGACCTGTGGTTACAACCTATTCGATTCACCAACTGTCCAAACTCCAACGCAAGAAACAATCTAACAGCGGACAAGCCCGAAGTTGTTTTAAGGTGCAGCATCACGACGTCGAGTTCTTTGTTCAGCATTGGACCAATTAGATTGGAGTCTGTGACAATGCATGTTCTACTGCAGTCAACCAGTGATGGACTGTAATTTCTGCAACATCGATGCAAATATGAACCCGTGTTATTGTTTTACGACTAACAACTGCTTACTACAACCAATCCGAGGTACTCCTCTTATTGTCTACTTAAGATTTTCGAAATTAATTACGATTCCTAAGGCAATTCAGGATTACTGTACAAGCGCAATTTCATCGCGTGCTTACAGTTATATCTACGGCGCGCCTCAGTCTGCACTTGCCGCATTATTACTCGTCGCGTTCTAAGTGTCCACAAAGAACACAATTGAGTTACCTTACTCATGAGTAGTTTGGCAGATTTAGATAGGATCCAATTGTGAAGAATCCGGTCTTCGGTGGGATTCGAACCAGCGACAGAAATAACATGTCCAGACGCGGCATTAGTTACACAATTTCTTTGCTCAACAATGGTGTTGGTGGATTCCAGGGTGAACTGTTTGGAAAATCCTGCCGGGGCAGTCGATCCCTGGATCATTTGGTGGATTCCATATGAGACAGTTGAACGGGTGAGTTACCTAGTCTAAATGTTAAATTTCCGGGCTCCCGGTGTGACTTCGTAGCTCAGCTGGTAGAGCGTTTGCCGCGTTTAGGCATGCCGTTTCTGTTGCTGACACCTAAATTAGTATTTTTTCAGTCATTCTGCACTGGCTCAACATATGGTGTGGAGATTTTTCTGTTACCCTAGTTCTACGTTTTGTCAGGTTGCCGAAGCTGTAACCATAAATGGGGTTATTTCGGACTTGAACGTGAGATCGTGGATCTAACACGCACCTACTCTGCCCCTCCCAGTTATCATTGCTACTTTAGCTCCGATTATTGGTATCTGTCTGCCGGAGGTTGCTTGCGAAATATCTGGTATCAGTTTTCGTTGCGTACAGTCTCTTGACAACTTACGATTTCGTTTCTAGTTGACTTTTTCCGCTTTATCATCTAGGTGTTTGGCCACTGGGTCAGGTGACCAAACGGTACGCTTTTGGGACTTGAACACTGAACTTCCGTCGACCACTGGCACAGATGCGCACCGAGCGCCTGTCCTCTGTTTGGCTTGGTCTCCGGACGCCTTGCGGCTCGCGACTGGCTGTCAGGGAGGTGTGGTATGTTTGTGGCAGGAATCAGATGTCGGTGGACTTTGGTCCTTATGTTCCGGTAGACCGCTGAGCCGACCAAGCATGGCTGCCACTCCAGCGTCCTCCAGGGGGCGATGGATCCGTTCGTTAGCTTGGCGTCCATTGCATCTGTGAGTCAATGTACACCCGTGTTTTTTCGTAACTGTTGAGCGTAGTTGAACTGTCTACAACACTCCCAAAACATCGGTATAAACTTTCTCTCCGATAGAAGGCTGATCGACTTCGAGGGTGCCAACGACAAGGTTTGACGATTTTTAAGTGAAACGATATTTCACACTCAGTAAAGTACTTCAGGATGGGCTTTGCAGTCTCAAAGTGCTTTTTCCGGATCGCAGTTTTTACGCGGGTCAAACTTTTGATAATTGAGTTGTGATTGTTGTTAACCAGTTTGAGTTCATTGTGAGTCTACGGTTGCTAACAATGTAGGAAATAAATCGTCTTCAAATGGTCAACCTTCAGTGTCTGCTATCGATCACATGCATCGGGCAAATAACGGTAGGTTAAGGAAGAGAATATTCAGTAATGGGGATCATGCAAGTTCATTTCTTCAGTCTTTGAGGCTTCATCGTCTTAAGTGATTGTGCCACGTACTATGGATTTCAACCGACCGCATGCCACTCTAAACCCTCTTTGATGATGCCCCAGTCGACTATCGTAAGATACGGGTTTGGTAAATGATGACTTGGTATGGGAAAATGAACACAAGTACCAGTAGCAAGTTAACTGTTACAGGTCACGTTTACTCCTCTTTTGAACCGATGTCACTCACAGTGACTGTGGTTCGTAGGGTGAGCAGAAATGGTGCCTCATTGGGTTTAGTGGTAAGAATGTTATTGTCGTCTGAGTGGTTTGTCTGTGAGCGCAATTATTGAAACAAGTACCTCCACACTGTCGCATTCAGTCGGTTTTTTGTTTGCAACGTATGGCAATTTGATGTCGCGCATTTGCGTTTTTGCACGAAGACTTTGTTCTAGCTGAAGTCCTTTCTCTGTCTCCCGTTTTACTTGTAAGATAAACTGTGTTTTCCTCCCAGTGGTTTTATTGGTTAGACACCAGTGTCAACCGTGACTGTACTGCTGTCAGTGGTATTGTGGTGGATTGTCAGGCTGGAGGTGCGAGTATTCAAACACTTGGCGGAATACCTCAACGCGGGAGAAGCATGTCCACGAACCCTCAACGATCGGATGGCGGACAACAAGGGCAATCGGATGAGTCATTGCTCGACCGGATCGGATCAACGGGCGAGACATGGCAGGCAAAATAGGATGGACGACCAAATCGAAGGCGCGATTATTCCAACACTTGCGGGAATATCTCGACACGGTCGTAGAGTACAGTCAGAGCTCACAGTGGATAGATGGAAGACAACACGAGCAACCGGATGATCCATTGCTCAAAGAAATCGAACCAACGGACGAATAGTGACAGGCGGAAAACCCCCGGATAGGTGCTGATCACATATAAACCGGGCAGAAGTGTACACGATGTGGGAGGCGGAAACTGGAGTTCTTGAGTGTCGCAAAATCCGGCACCGTAAAACCGATCCATTGCCCATTGTCGATCTTGTTCCTTTGTAAACTCTCAGATCAGTGCGATCCGTGTTTCTTGATACGACATTGTGGCCTTTGTTTGTTTGCTCAAGGTGTAGACAGCCCGTCCGGTGAGCAACGTTTCCAATGCCGTCAAATGTTGTGTTTCGCTTTTCAATCCGTTGCACGCTGCAATCGCCTCAAATTCTGACAGCCACTCTTTCACGTTTCCATCCCCAAATTAGTTTGGCCATGACAACTTCATTGCGTTGTGTTCAGGGCACGGCACTAATGTGACTAGAAGGCGTTCAATAAAGCACAATCTTTATTGTCCAACACGCTAGTTACCATGCTACACGCGCGGTCGCGACTTTGAATCACAATTTCAGCCCATAACACCCCCCGGTTTCCGCTCCTACGTCGTGTGCACTTCTGCCCGGTTTATATGTGATCAGCACCTATCCGGGGGTTTTCCGCCTGTCACTATTCGTCCGTTGGTTCGATTTCTTTGAGCAATGGATCATCCGGTTGCTCGTGTTGTCTTCCATCCATCCGCTGTGAGCTCTGACTGTACTCTACGACCGTGTCGAGATATTCCCGCAAGTGTTGGAATAATCGCGCCTTCGATTTGGTCGTCCATCCTATTTTGCCTGCCATGTCTCGCCCGTTGATCCGATCCGGTCGAGCAATGACTCATCCGATTGCCCTTGTTGTCCGCCATCCGATTGTTGAGGGTTTGTGGACATGCTTCTCCCGCGTTGAGGTATTCCGCCAAGTGTTTAAATACTCGCACCTCCAGCCTGACAATCCACCACAGTATGAAGCTTGTCAGTTTTCCATTTTTTGAATGCTTTTGTTTCTCAATTCCACTCGCTGTCTGTTTCAGTGACCCGGATTGCCGTAAATTGGTGGTCGCCTATCAAGATAGTTGCATTGTTATTTGGGACACTTGGACCGGGCAACCCTTGCTTACCCTGACTGGACATGACAAACCCGTGGTTTGTTTACGATGGGGTGGCTCGGATTTACTCTATTCGGCCAGTCAAGATCGCACAATTCGCGTCTGGCGTTCCACAGACGGAGTGCTTTGCCGTACTCTTTCCCTGCACGGTCATTGGGTAAATTGTTTGGCGTTGAGCACTGACTATGTACTACGCACAGGAGCCTTCGATCCGGCCAACGCGGAACACATCCGGCCGTTACCGCCAAAGAAAGACGATGCCAAACGCAGTACGTCGTGACTTGAATGGTAGCAGTGATCGTCTGTAGTCGTTGTAGATGCTTCTAGCCTTATCGTTCTTGGAAATCTCGTCTGATTCGGAGTTATCAATTAAATGTGCAGTCACATGGTGTTTGCTAACCCTACTCCAGAGTGTACGTTTCCATTTTTGAGAGCTGTCGTTCGTGTAACTGTTCCACTCTTCGGCACTTACTTCATAGGATATTTGTCATGTCGATCGTTGCCATGATGAGTCACAAGTAGATTAACTACTACCACAGAAGTTTTCGAGATTTTGAGGACCTAAACTGGTGGTTGTCTTTCTATGTAGACATGACGGAACTAACTCTGGCAAGTATGAAGAGAAGAAAAAAATACATATCTGCGTAACCGGTGTTGATTCTGACCGGATGGCCCGGCGATTTTAGGCTGTTTGCCGTAACAATGAGAAGATCCTGTGAGGAAAATTTTCTCGAACGTAGTTGGCGGAAAAATAATTAACCACTCACTTTCATGTAGATGGGCGAATACTGTTGAAGATGGCATGTTGCCTTGTCGAACTCTTTCCAGACGTCATCAACAGCAGTTGATCAGTGGTTCACATTGATGCTTAACTACCATGAAGCGTTGGGAAAAAAGCACCGGCTGGGTTAAAGATGAACGGGAGGATTGAAACTTACTTTACAGACCTAAAAATGCAAGATCAGTGTGCCTGCGCATCACAACCGAATAACCAAGTCATACGTGAATGTTAGATATCATTTGTAGAACTTCCACCGTCCCGCTTTGTCTACTGTGATTGCTTCGCAAACAACTCCACCAAACAACGACAACGTCCACACAACTCAGCCTGATCCCTCTTAGCGTTACAAACCACCGACTCTGAGTTACAACGACCCCGGCTTGGAAGAACCCGATTGACAGTGGCTAATCTACTGGCAGATGTCACCATTCCCCTGTGCTCATCTTCATCGTTTTCCATAATGATTGGCTGTGCGGTAAAACTGCGCCTCCTGTGAAGTTTGAGTCGTGTACTTTATATGTCAGTTGATCCGTCCATCGTACTGCTCGTTAACTTGCGGCCGCTAACCGCTTGGTGATTAAGTAGTTTCTGACGATGAACTGTTAGTCGTTCCTCCGAGTTAGGTTGGGAGGTAGAATCTTGCAAGTTGAGAACCTTACCACAGGTTATGACAACATATCGTGTTATAAGTTTCAAACCCTTGCTCGGTCATCTCTGTTTTTGTTATTTGCCTACCATTTTTCTGTCGTTCTCAAAAGCGACAGTGATTAAGAGCATTTTACCTTACTTGTATGTTTTTTGTTCCATCTGTCTATCATTTCATCAGGTATACGACTTGGAGTGTTTATCCTCAATTTACCCCTATTCCAAATCATTTTCTGGTAACTGATTCATACTTGTGCAATCATTCCTGTCTTGGTGTAGGAGGAGAACTGCGAATTCGCTCAGAAGAGTTGTATCAAAAAATGAAAGTGAGTCCTTGATTAGCGCGCTATTTTTAGATGGGATGTCGTAGAATTGGTAACAATGTACATCTGGCTAACATGGAATTTAAAAGACGAAGTACATTCAGTGTACGCAGGCTTGAACATGTGATTAGATGTTTGTTATCCGCAGGTTGTTTAGACGACGCTGATCTAGCCCACCAGTGGATATTCATGAGCTGCAACTGCTATAGTTTCTCAACTTGTTGTTAGTATGCGGTTATTTGTCATCCTAATTCTCTCATAAGTGAATTATTACTGCCACACGCTTGCCGTCGATTTGGCACATGCACTTCCGTTTGAGGTGTTTTTCTTTCAAGAATGCAGTTTGTTTTGAGTGAAGGGTGTTGTGATCGTGATCGTGATGATAAAGGTTGAGCGTCCCATCTATTGATAAACTTTGTTCACGTCGCACACTTAATAAAGCGCGTTTTATTCTTGGAATTTGATGATCGGCACACGTGAGGGATGTTGGTAGCAGACAAAGCGAGACGTTCGTATCTAACTGCTGTTCTTCAGAATCCGAGATTCTTAATTTAGTTTTTAATTCGGCTTCATCTACGCTCTGTTTTTTATTGTTTCGTCAATATTTTCCTACCTCTGTATCTCGCGCGCGTTTCTTTCAGGGATCAGGACCAGAGCGTCTCGTAGCAGGTTCGGATGACAATACACTATCTCTGTGGCAACCGGAAGTGGAGAAGAAACCTCTGGCCCCACGCATGATTGGGCATCAGGGTGTGGTCAATGATGTGAAATTCTCCCCGGACGCTCGTCTGATTGCTAGCGCCAGCTTCGACCACTCCGTCAAAATTTGGGATGGTTTCACTGGGCAGTAAGTTTGTTGAAGCGGTCTGATCATAATGTGTATTACGTATGCGGTTGTTATATCGATCAACTAGCACGAGTTGCTCATCTTGCCTCACTTGTCTCATATTAAAGTTGCTGACAGAAGATGTGGAGCATACTTTATCTGTTGTTCGCGTTCCCAACCTCTTTATTTGCCATCTGGATTCCGGCGGATTCGCTCAATAGGTCAGATGGTAGCAAGCTTCAGTTTGGTACATTACCAGCGGGAAAATAAAGATATTTTTATTCTGCGTTGTCTAGAGCCTATTATTTCAACTGACACTATCTGATTCACGGCTGATATTTCTTTCATATCATACTGGTTATCAGATACATGCGAATTACATAGGAAATTTGGAGCTTTTCTGAAACTGGATAGAAATATCTAGCTAACTCAGGCGTTCATCGATTGTTGTTCAGTTTTTCATGACTGGTTGAGCTTTGCGAATGTATGCCAACTCGTTAAGAGACGCAGCCAATTAACTTCGCTACCGCCACCTCCGTTCTCTTTTTAAACAAGATGAGCTATTTTTCGATCACTATCCCTCATCCAACGTCTTTTGTAACAATTGTCACGTTTCGTTATTAGGTCTGCTATTACGTATATGCTAGTTCTTGTTGTGAACAGTTACGACTTATTGTTCGTTGTTATTGATATCGTCTCTACTATTATGATCATGTTTACGTTCTCTTGATCAGATTTTTAGCCACGCTGTTCGGTCACGTGCAAGAAGTGTACCTGGTCACATGGTCCAGCGATAGTCGTTTGCTGGTCTCTTGTTCCAAAGACTCCACTCTGAAGTTGTGGTCTCTCTCCGAGATACGTCGTTGGGGTCAAGAAGCAGCAACCGTATCAGAGAAGGATCGCAAAAAGCAAATTGTTGCCGCAGATGTCGCAGGCAAACACATAGGGACTGGTGGTCGTGGAGTACATCAGAGACGACGACACCTGCTTCACGATTTACCGGGTCATGCGGACGCAGTGTATGCATTGGATTGGAGTCCAGATGGACAGCGTGTCGTTTCTGGTGGTAAAGACCGCGTTTTGAAAATGTAAGTGCACATCAAATGCGATGGTTATACGTAAGGCTTGGTCTGTAAGTATCATCAGTTGTCACTTAGGCGTACACACTCGCAAGAGTATTATGACACGATGGTTCTCTAATGTGTGCTACCGCTTTTGCAATTGCCATTGTTATCTATTAGATGAGCTATCTACGAATCCGGACGTCAGTCGTAAAAACCATCAGCAGTGGGATAAAACCATGAGGCTGTCAGACCACGATTTGATCTCAGCTCAATAAGACCTTGTCTGTTCTGTTGGGTACATTCAGTTGGTATTGAGCGCCGAGTTATAGACACTGAGGAATAAACTCGCTAGTTGGAGACGCCATCCGGTAATACGGCGTATCGTAACAAGTGAGCTTCCATTCATATGCTCGCTGTCTCCATTATTCTTACTTGTTTTCTCTAACACATCTTTTTAATATTATATTCCTTATCACTTTTGTGGTAGGTGGCGGTCTGAGGCATCATTCTCTCTGAACAACCTCTTGGCCGTATGTGTATCTGATGATGCACATATGGTCTGCCACTTTCACGCGCAAACGCAAGTTCATATCAACTTCTGTGTCAAACATTAACATTTGTGTTTGGTTACATACGTCTGCGGATAACCATGGAGGAGGTTGAGAGACGGGTTTTGTTGATCAGACGTAAACAATATCTCTTTCATCCAAACCCTGAAAACGTTTAGGTTTAGTCAAACTAAGAGATTACTTTTTACATCCTAAAAGATTAGTTTTCTTCTGTTGAACCTGTCGCTTGTTCATCAATAATAAATGCAACAACGTGATTTATTATGATTGAATAAAAATGTAACCGTAAAATTCTTAGTCCACTGATATGCAGACAGATAGGTTCATATTGTTTTGTCACTCAATTGTTCAAAGTGTTCTGAAAATATGGGTACAGGATTCATTAAAATTCTCTCTAGGTTGGAAATCATAGAAATGTATGCTAGGACGCTGGCATGCAGGAACCTGTGTGTGTGAATTTTTTTGTAGATTGAGATGAAGACTACAATACATTTTCGAATAAAAAATAACTTTTATCTCAGATTTTGTGATCAAACATTTGAACAGCTTCTGAATGGGATTTAAAGATGATATTGGCCAAATGTGCGTGTAGTGCCCTGATATTGAACCGAAAATCGTGTATATGAAATGTCGTAGTGAAAGACTAGCGAAAATTACAAATGATCCACATCACTACTGGGGGAATATACAGACGTTACGTAATCATGAAGTTAGATGACGAATGAATGGGAAATGCCTTCCAATGAACCACACAAATTCTCATAAAAGGGCATCGTTTGTTCGATGTTTCAGGGTATCTAGTAGCATAAAATAACCCTCAGGTATTGCGTGCTGGTTGTCTAGCGGTCGATACACCCCGTGTTTGTAACCTTGGCTGCAGCCTCATGGGTTGCTATTAATGATTGTCATTAGCAAATACAAACAGAATATACGCACAATGAAATATTCATGGACAGATTACAATCGTTTGCTCTCTCCGTCCAAGCTTATGTTAAGGTAGAATTATCGGAAAGGTCTACACCCAAAACTATGTTGGACGTATGCTTGGAAAGCGTGTTTGTTTCTTCGACAACATTTGGCTGTGTAAACTTAGATTAGAAAGTTTGGTGATGTAGCCTCTCCTGGAGTGTGTCGGCATCGGTTATCACGTGAACCGAGTAGATTTATTATGCAGAATCGGATTCCCTTACCTTCTAACAATTGACTCAGGGTTGCTCGGTTTGCGCGGGTGAAAGTATTCTAGTCTAAGGAACATATTTTGTCTAGCGTTACTAGAAGACAGTGGATAACCCAGGCCACGGCATGCAGTATCCATCTTGAACGCCGATATTATTGTTGGTTGATTGGTTTATCGTCTTAGCAAATATATTCTTTCCGAACACTTCTAGTACTGCGGAGGTACATGTCTTCGTTTGGAGGAATCCTTTGTAGGAATCGGAGTTACCCACACAAGTCCCCTAGCAGACGGCGATTTCTTGAGGGCAAGAACATCAGGTCGAAAGGGTGTCTTATACACGGGTACTTTGAAACAGTTGGTAATAGCCCATCTGGTCCGGGAGTCTTTTAAATGATTTAAAACCTCAGCGTGAACTTCCTCGATGTTGGTTTCATCAATAATTGGAATATTCTGACTGCATTATGCTGTGTTGAGAGAAACTTGTCAGTAATTTTTGAAAGAATCAGGCAATGCGCGACTCGGACAGTCATTGTCAGCAATAAAACCATTTTTGATTACTGATGATATGCTGTGTGTTTATGTATGATGATTCAGTCGTGTCTAATGTGAGATCAATGACACAGTGGTCAACACGCTTATCTCCTGAAAGCTCGGCCGGAGTTCTAACCCCAGCCGTGGCAAGGTTATGCACTACTGACGAACTTTAGCAAGAACGAAACTCGAGTCTAGTACTTCTGTTCGCAATCGGCCGACTGAAAAGTCCATGGAAATGCGACAACTGTGATCAGTTGTGGATGATGTCCAATTTATGGGAGCCGTTTTTCTTAGAGTTGCTACAACTCAAATGTGGCTAGGTCGTGTATTAAGAACGCCAACCCCTCACACTTAGTTCCCAACTCACTGGCATGGTATACGAGGTGGTCAACCGATGACTTATCAAGGGAAAATAAAACAGCCTCTGATGGTTTGAAAGCTGCATGTCACTTTCCTCTCTCTTGTCATGATCTTCGTGAAGTGAATGGCGATTGGCCAGATACACCAGGGCCTACTACAATTACTTTTGTTTACTAGCGTGAATTTTCCTGCTGTTCAGTTAAGTTGTCTGTAATATTAGATCAGTTAGTTTAGTGAGACACTCAACGTAAATCGTCCTGCTCGTTTGCAATCTGGTTGCTTGTTTCTAGTGTGTAGGCACCTTAGTGCTGATCATTTTAATTTGAATATGGTTTATTGTATGAATTAACTCATTATTTTCCCTTCTTTTATTTGTAAACAGCAACTTTTAAATCACTACACCAGTTGAGTATTTGTATCAGCCCTTAGTGTACCTTTGTCGGTGATAGACCGTTTTCATCAGATCGTTTAAATCCAACGTTTGCTGATGGGCTTCATGCATGAATTCACAGAATCCGGGTATGAATAAAACTGACGATAGTGAATGTAAGGCCTGTTGATTTAACGTTATCGCAATACCTCCACGTTACTCATTCGAAGCACCCTCTGGTTTTTGTTCTGTATGTTCAATGGTTAACGAGGTTTTTCATACATTTCCTGCTTTCACAGTTGGCGCGCCTAGACCGACCTCCGCCTTGTTGGATTCTAGTGTTTACACGAACTACATCAAGACTGGTTCCATCGTCGATGTTCTTCGAATGTGCGAACCCAAATATCTTCCTTGTCAACGTCTACCGTGTTGACGACGCACGTACTTAACAGATTTCCGTCGTTTAAGTCAGTGGATCGGGACGTTGTTTGCAAATTACATTTGAAATACCTTTTTCATCTTCCGTTGATACTTCATCTATTTTTCTTGCTCACGATCTTCACTTCTTTTGCGTGTTCCGGTCAACTTTCCTGTCGTGTTTCTTGAGAAACCCGTGAACTGTTCTAACCGTTTGTAAATACACCATCTCCCATTTGGCCTGTTTGATCGACCTTTCATGCGGTACCGATCTTAGGCATCGTTAATGAGGATGTGCTGCACTGCCACTCCTGGGGAACTCAGTTACACCTATGGTTTTACAGAAGCGCTTGCCATAGTGTTTGTGCTAACGGTAACTAGGTATCGCTCTCTTCAGCCATATTACTCATTTGTAATGCTCTTTCTACTAACTTTGTGGCTTAAACCTTTTCAATTTCTGATCACGTTTTGTTTTCATCATACTCAAGGCGAATCGTACACAATTCACTTAAAAATTATTATCCGACGCAGCGCGACATGTGTTGTTCAACCGAAATCATTTTCACCGGTTTGTAGTGTTGTCCACTACATACTTGATTCACACAGTTATTGCATTCCCGTACGACAGGCGGTTTATTCAGGTTGTTTCATCCGAAGTGTGAGCTCATTGTTCTCTGAAACGCTTGTTCGAACATGTCCAAAATCGTTTTCTTTGGTATGAACCAAAGCGTTCAACGAAGGAATGAAGCTGGAAGGATCTCGCGGAGTGAAAGATGCCTCAGCAAAGCGTGTTCATACTCTCAGCGAGGTTTCATTTATTGTGTGTTGTGTACATTTTGGTTCGCTTGGTTGGTGTCACTTCATGCTGATTTCTGCATGTGGCCTATTTGACCGGTCTGCATTAGTGTTAGTCGATTCCATTCCTCGTGCTACCCGCGGTCCGTCTGCCGTATGGTTTGGTGATTCTCTAATGTCAACATTGAGATGTTGACCAGAACGTCGGGTTAATTTTGTTTCTGACTTGTGTTGTCATCGCGTTAACGTTTATCCGAAGGGCATGGATCGGATCATCGATCTGAAACGATGAGGACGATAGAATGTTGAGTCAACTACCCAATAAGTGATAGGCGCGACTTACTCAGTTGGACTCTAAAATGGCGCAAGCACCTTACCTCCACACCGATTTGTTAGCCTGCGGAACAGCTGACGACATGGATTTGTAAGACCAGCTTGATAGGTCTTTAGGGAGGGCAAGTGACGCTCAATTTTGAACGTTTGAAATACGGATTCTCGAAACAAGTCAAGTTGGCGGCATGTCCACTTACGCCCAATGCCTGGAGAAATTCGCAGTTTCCTTCATGGTACCGGTCGGTTGCGCGACTTTTCCTGAATAATCTATGAGAATCTAACTCTCTTGAGCCCAGTATACTAACCATGAGAATTGGATAATAAATAGAAGTTTGGGGATTTGGATTATTTCAAACTGTATATCACACAAACTTGACCGCAGGTTTATCATTCAAATAAGTTTTTCGGCTAGCCCACTTCGAAAGGAAGCACTAGGCTCGAATTTCGCTCTTATCAGAACTCGCCAGTAGTGCATATCCTCGACCCAACCGAGATTCGCACTCCCACCCTTATGTTTGTGAGACCAGCTTGTTAGTCACAACGCCAGTAACTCAGGAGGAAAATTGAGAAGCATTCTCTACATATAGCTGTGACAAAGTTAATCAATTATTCGGTGCTTGCAGGTAAGTGCAGAATAAAAACAGTTAAGGCCAACTTTCTACAATTAAACCAACTGTATTCCAACGAATTGGACATCGTGCCAAACAGAACGTCGAACTTATGACACAAACTTTAGTAAATCCAACTGTTGTATGACAGGCAGTTTCGGTGTGAGTAGTATACT
>LUCH01007856.1:15773-27276 GCA_013368495.1 Paragonimus heterotremus | reverse complement strand
ATACCATATTCCACAATTAGTCATGCTTCGCATGATCATTTAACATTCTCCCATTCATCGCGTTGTTTTGCTTTTCATTCTAGATTCCACCATCAATTCTAACGCGAGGCAACATTCCAGACTGTTCGGACAATCAAAATTCCGTACTGGTTAGATAATTCGTGAGGTCTGTGGAATAACGTCGATTTAGAAGTAATAATGAAGCTCAGTCCAGAAGATCGTCCATTTCTCCACAATAATTGGGGCCCTCCAATCTTCCTCCATCTTGACAAAAGCTTCTACATATATTTCCGGGATTGTCTACTTCAGCTGATGACAAACTTCTTCGACTGTTCACCTTCTCCAACATGCAAAATCCTCTGCCTTGAGTGACCATGAACATGGGGCCAATTTTAATCTTGTGAAGCGAGAAGTGACGTAAGTACTCAGCAGTTTTCTAACGAACATTGAAAAATTTTGAAAACCGTCGTTTTAGAAGCAAGTGAACCAAATGCTTCCTCATGAACTCGAATTTTCCACTCTCTATTATGTTTCGTCGCGTTATTTTCATAATTTTTATGTTATACAATTAACAATTATGTGTAGGGTATGCGTTTAACTTAAAATGTATGTAGTTATCACGGTCATTTAATCGTGTTCCTCATAGATGTGTTGAGAAGTATACCATAATTATTATTACGCGATGGTTAGCGCAACGGTAGATGTACCGCAAATTGTAGACGAAAATCTTGTCTATATTGAGTTGCCTTCGAAAGGCGACAGCACTGCTGAGAATATAACTAGGAGGCTTAACGAGACACATTAGCAGAACCTATATCGCGGCTCAGTTACAGATACGATTTAACCCCAAACTAGTGTTGCGTCCCCAGTTGAAAGATATGCCGCCTGTACGTGCTGCCTGCTTTTGCGTTTACCGTTTTGTTTGCTCCTGCGGAACAAGCTACATGGGCCGCACAACCAGGCGACTACCTGAACCCATGCAGGGGCATCATCCGGCGTGGCTAGCTAGAGGATCGATGAGGGCTTGCTCACCGGCGGTCGCTGCACACTTGGTCGAATCGAACCAGGTGATTAACCCGGCCGATTCGTTGAAGCACATCTATCAAATCTGTGGAATGCAAGCGAAGTGGATCAACGGTCGTTTATTAGCCATAGCAGAAGCCATCGCAGTTCGTTTACACTCACCTCCGTTATGCTCACAAAATTATCTGGTCAAGGCACTGAAACTCTTGTGGCCATGTATCAATAGCCCGGATAGATGTGTTGCGTAGGAGCACTGAGGTGCCTAAAACACTATGAGTCTGAATAACTTGACATTAATGATTATTATCCCTCATCCTATAGATGTACTACCCCTGTTTAACTCATATAAATGTGTTGTGTTTCAACTGATGATGAAATACTGGAGCAAGCTCGCCTGCTACGCGCTTCCTGTTAAAACCAGCAGATGTTTCGCGTCAGTACCTTAAATACTGTAGTCATAATCCACAAAACTGATTTATTTATGGCAGTGTGAACCCCACCTTAATTCATGAGAAAACGTGTCGGCATGACTGACGAACGAGTCGCGTGGAGGAGAGGAGACACAGTGTTTAGCTGAGCATGGAGTAACTCAGTCTCTGCTCCAAAAGCGCAAATATCTGCTAACGCCCTTGCATTACGGAATTAATGACCTTAGCACCATGGGGACTGCAGTTAGTTTGGACAGCAAAATTGAAAGCCATTTCGTTGTCGTTTCCGGACCATACATTCCGAAATCTTTGAGTGTGTTTTCATCACACTGAAGCACTTGCGACGGAGCTCATTCTTTTGCAGACTGCCGGATGTTTGATTTTGGCCTTATCATCACTTAGCTACACGTTTGCGAAAGCTGAAGATCCTCTGAGACACCTTTGTCAAAACCAACACAACGTCCTACGAGCGTGACGTATTTCTCACACGAGGCAGTCAGACACATGGGGGTTCCAGGATCAGTTACAGCCTTGCAGCCTTGCAACCAGAAGACAAAACTCCCTCACAATTTCTACGATATATGTGTAATCTCCTGAATGGCCGCTAGCTGGAAGATAACATCTTAAAACAACCTTGTTGGGGCAAACGTCGCCCGGTAGTGCGTCAGCTCTCAGTGGCTTTTGCAGAAAAAATCTGCTCAAAGAGAAGGAAAATTATGTGAAAACCCACCAAACAAATGTATACCAACTTCAAAGCGTGTGAACAAGTCACAGATCACACGGAAGTCTTTGGGAGGCAAAACTCTACCGGACAGTTGGGCGTCCTAATCGAGGTGTTAGCAAAACAAATGAGCATTCTGAAAACTTGTGACACATGGCCTCCTGGATGGAGGTCTCTTGAGCGTACCTGAGAGGGTTAATATCACCACAAATGTAGCGGCGGAACGATGAAACGCAAGAAGCTGCGCATGATCGAACTCCAGGAGAAGTCCCTAATGTCGGCCACTGTGACCTGTAAACACTGATAGCGTGGTCTTTTTTACGTGGGGGACAAGCATCTCTGCCCTACATTTCTGTCGCCACTGGTGCCGAAGTCAAAATGGTCTCCTCCCACCAAGTAGTTCCACCGCATCCGCAAACTATACGTTTATCGCTGACAATCAGAGCAACACTAGTACACACAGTGAAAAAATGTGTTCCGTTGATTTTGAACTCAGGCGGCAGTTTATATTTTCGTTCATCCTGGTCGACATTGAAACGATTATCTTCGAGGAGGACTCAATGGCACACTTTGGGCTCGTGGTTGTCCTTAAAAGACATGGACTGGTTTATAGCGTTGCATGTTTTTCATCATAGATTCTAGGCTAAGGCTGTAATATTCCGAAAGTCCTCAACGTATGTAATTCACCTTTAGAAAATTTTCTCAGCTCACACAGTTACCAACTTCCTCAAAGCGAGTAGTTCACACGACGAACCATCAGAGTGCTACAAATAAATCGTCCCTACACGCGCGATCACGCCGGCCGGATGCCACATAACGCCAGATAGCGTCGGCAGAATTTCAACGCACGCCACAACTAAGCATCATCAGACCATGGAACCGCAGTCGGTCGTCTCCTCTGTACACAGCACCTAATAAGTCTACTAGTGGTTGGAGCAACAATAAGGCACGCAAACATTCCAAATCATCATCTAGTGCCACGTACATGAAATTGTACTTTGGGGCTATCCGATAAGAATGTGATGTCTAAATTTGACTGTGTTCGGGAGTACCATCATGTCACAGATGAACCGAGAGTTGTCTACAAAACAGCGATAACCACACCGCTCGGGCTGAACGAATTTCGCTGTATTTCATTCGGGCTACATAGTCTGGCACGGATGTTGCCGCGTTTTAATTATAAGGTCTAGCATACTTCGTACTTATTTTCCCAGTTGTCAGTGGATCGACAGCAGACATAGTATAATTTTGCGTGGTACTACAAAGAGTTCAAAGCGACGGCGTGAGTAGGAGCGCCTCCAAATGTGTCTTCGGCGTTTCAACGCTGGATTTTTTCGGACACCTTATCAGTCCCTTGGAAATATTCGTCTCATCAGAGGAAGTCAGTGCCGATCACAAAGGCGCATCTTCGTCACACTCTCCAAATGGTCACTTTTCACCCCACCTCATTCCCAATTATGCTGGGATACCCGACTTTTTGATGGACTACATGACTATCAGGATAAAGCCATTACTTCGACTCCAGAGCAGTGCAGGCACTTGAGAGCACTAAAACAGCTTCAAACAACGTCACAAACATTAACTATCTGCATCCGGAATGGAATACTTACTTATTTCTCTTAATCCTTGCTTCTGGTTAAGCCGTCAGCGTTCTTGTTCAACATCCTGTCAATAATGAACCTCAGCCAACTCCAGTTTCCTAACACAGGCTGCGGCGAATAAGAGCGAAATGCAGTGCTTTTGGGTGTCAGATACTCGCCAAATACCTGGCCGTCTGACACTTTCTACACTCAGTGAAGATTGGCGTTTCACTATCCATGGCGACCAAAATCTGTTGGTGCACGCGTTTCTCGCGAAGGCAGACAGACCCCTGCGAAGAAATCTGAAACTTGGAGTTTAAATTCAATTTTCCACGGATGTACCTCATATTAAAGACGCCATCAACAACATAACCGATGCACTTTCTCATTCACAAGTGGATCAGGTCCGCGTATAATCTTTTACGGACATGGCAGATTGGCTATCATGAGGAATGGACGATTTTCTCAGTTCTCTGATTTCATCACTGAACTTAGTTCCCACATCCAATCCGGATGAGCTTCACATTAGTTGAAATGTTAGGTATCTGGTAGGGTGACGGCGGCCGTTTCGTTTCGCGGCGTCAACTTTAAGACAGTTAGCTGCGGTATGACAATCGATCGTGTCAGCGTCGAGAACTACGGCGACGACTGTAATGCGGCTGTCGTCGTGAAGTTGAAGGTCCTTTAGTTCTGGGTTTGGGTCTTTACCTTCCCCTGACTTCTGTAAGAGCTTTTCAATTGTTGTAGCTTGTCCTTCACTATTTCTTATTTCCATCAGACCGTTGAGACAATATATTTGGCAACAGTGTGCCATACGCCGACAAACTACAATCCGGACGACTAGTGATCCCAGCGCGCCGCACATTGAGCTTAAAGTAAATAAACGCTGGTCAGACGATCAGCGTCTCTCTCTGAATAACAATAAGCATGTATATATAGCATTGTGATGGAAGCCTTAGCAATGCTTTCATGACTCAACTTACCAAACGATGTTCCACAGTATTTTACTCCAAAGAAGAAACAAGTATCTCTGCGTCCCTCAACTTATCTTCAGCCTATCGTCACAATGATGCTGCTAAAAACAGAGTTCCCGCCGTTGGAATGATTAAACGGCCCCTCCTCCGCGTTGTTAAGGAAACACACCAAACACCTCGGGTTTTCCATGAGACTGCTACTTGTGCATTTTAATCAAGTTTTGTATACCGGCTTCAGACCATTCATATTATCTTGGCGTAAGTGTCAGGCTTGTGTGCTGTTTTGATCCGGCAGTCTGTGTTGATTAGGGTTTCAGTCCTCGTTGGTTCAATCAAACCTTGTCGGCCACAATGGAGCAACCACACAAAATGCGGTTTCGTTCGTAGTCGGAAGCGTCAGTGTGTTGTGTATACGGGATCGTTGTGTGGTTTGCTGGTGTGTTTACAATTTGTTTGTCTTCTAACTTTTATTCAGCAGTTTTATTTGATCCACTCATCGTCATCTTGCTGCTTGCGATTCGAGTGTGAAGGTGTGTTCTCATGCCTCTGAAACGTACTTAACGGTGCGGATATCACACCTGGCAGGGACATACAGGCTGAATGACCTACGGTCACTGGTTCTCTGTGCTGTAGGTTTACAGCAGGCTGGTCCCTTAACTCGGAAAAGCTGCCGTCCATGTGTTGCCTCAAGCCACAGGGCTTTGATCAAAATACATTGGTCGAGAATTCCAGTCATCCTTTTGCCTTGGACCAGGCGTCCTGGTATGTCCCGAGAGCGTATAAACGATGACAGTACAGCAAACACCGAGTGTGATACTGTACTGGCCGTCGTCAAGGATGAAACGGGTGGTGTGAGCCAAGAACGCGGTTAGCGTAAGGCTTATCTATTCAAGAAAGCGACACATGGGTTAAGCGTTTCAAACTGACCACAAATGAAAACATGCAAATGCGTACGGCATTGGGCCCCGACCATCACTGTTTCCACCTACGCCAATGCTCAGTCCTTTTACATCACATAACCTATCAAGAACCATTTCATGCCATGCTGCACCTCTATATTTCTTCTTGTATTTTTCCTGCGGCTACATCAATCTCAAAATGTGTGCTCTGACCCCATTACAAAATAGCAGTCGTATGAGTAGTATGGAACTGTTGCTCCTCTTCACCACATCCTTCCCACGCAAAGATTTTTCCCGCTGCAACGAAAGCCTTTCAGGTTATTTTCGTTCCATCGAAGATCTGCGTACCGGCCTCGGTGATGTTGAAGGTTTTGGTATGCATTATCCTGCTCAGGGTGTCATACCATTTACGAAGCTGGCTTCCGCGCACACGGTTTTGAGGTTTTTCTTTCTTAATCAAACACACCGGGCTATGGCGTTCCACTACATACGGTCCCCTCCGGTTTGCCAGGGATTTTCTAGATCCTGGTTCTGTTGCGCCGCATCAGCCAGCTGTTCCAACGCCATCGGATGTGCGATAAGAGTGATCCCTAGCTGATCCTGGAATAGCAGTGATGTGAGTGGTATAGTACGATCGCTGCTCCTCACTACACGGGTTGGCCCGATGGCTACTTTTGACCGGGTAGGTAGGCGAGTCTAGGCTACGGATAAATCCTTCATCGTCGACCTCTCTAACATGAATTCTTGGCTAGGCATAGCTGGAAAAGTTGGAAAAACGAAGCCTGAAATGTAGAATATGCGTACGCCGCAAGTTCGACGAAGAATCAGACGGCCGAAGTACCGCACCGCACCTGTCGCCATGGAACTGAGCCACCACGGAAAAGGTATTGCAACCTTAAGTAAGTCAAGACTTGCAGACACGGGTAAGTTCCGGTAAGCAGGTACTGGATACACCGTCTATAGGTTTCGTGATAGACAATCTTCGGTAGAACAGTGTTTCTTTCACGGTCGACAACCATATCAATCTTTTGGCAATAGGCGAGCCGCACGGTTTTAGCCTCCAAGTTGTGTAAGTGAGCCTATGACTCGGTTGAGGTAATGTTGCCACATTGTCTGGTGTTCATCATCTAACTATATATTCCATTCATGAGGCAAAAGATACAATCTATGGTCAGCCGTTTGCAACAGACTGCTTGATACCACGGAGTGGCCGAGTATTTTTATGGGCGGTTTCAACACGCTAGTTGGGCACGACCCACCGTCCCTGACCAGGTGTTCTTGGTACCCAGGCACTTGCGCAGTCAGCAAGAACGGTGATCGTCTACTCTACCTGTGTGCCACTCGCGAGCTGGCTGTCACAAACACCCGATTCCTGTTGGACCCATTCAATATCACGACAGAGACTTACTCACAAGACGGTCATCACCATTCATGTTATCGTGTGGAGGCGTGATATTCATAGATTTTTATCAAGCAAATGATACGCTCTAAAAAACTGTCCTCAGTGAGTAAATGCCCATATGTGTGAACAGTTCATATGTGAGTTTTAATACATTGTGAATGTTAGTTGACGGAGTATTTTAGAAAGCATCAAATGTGCCCATTTTGCTGGAAGAAGTAAATTCGTTTTAATGGGTTGAACGTTTTTATCTGGGACTTTAGGGAATCGTGACATTTTGATAAAGAAATGTTGACGGGGTAGCTGAATTCGGACGTTGGTTGACGCAAGGAATTTTAGCAGCAAAAGTGGTGAACGTACAAAATATAGGTTTTAAAATGTTTTTATATTGTGCATTCGATAATCCATTAAACAGTTGCCGACGGTTGACTTGAATTTTGGGTTGTATAATCAACACCACGTGAAACTGGAAACACCAGGTATTTAGCGACATCGTAAGCAAGTAGATAGGACTGCAACGTGCGATTTTCAGGTATAACATCAGCTTGCATCTGTGTGATACGATGGCCATAATTACTGCTCACTGCAACCGGGCATAAGCTGGTTTGTCAATATGGTAGCCAGGAATTGGGTGAAATTAAGTAGTTACTTGCACCAAATAGAACGGCAAACCTCATCAGCTTTCAGTAGATCACCCTGTAGTCACGACGCCACGACCTATGGTTGGTTGATATCATATAAAGTGCGGTTACCTTGACATCGTCTTGTCGATTACAATGCAGTAGGGGAGCACGCTTACCAAGATGCTTCAGCATCAACTGACTGGCGAACATCGTCAGCCAAGACAGTATGTTCTTAACGTACACGCCGACGTTAACCACCTCATGGCGACCACAGCCATAGGTGTACTGCATCTCGAACTCCTCCATTAGCCACTCGCCGTGGAACCAAAACTTGCAGATGGCCGTGGCTGAGCGATCCACTGTGTGAGCGCGCCTCTAGCGTCGTCCATCTGTACTCTCCAGACGTTTGTTTGGCTTAGGCTTTGTATAAAGCCAATCGCACATTATGTGGTTCATAAACTTTGGGTCTGTGCGTCCGACTAACGCAACATCTTCGTCAAACCCTGACCATAAGTTGACGAAGGTTTTCATTCATTCTTTGAAGTTGTTACAAATGGCCAGGCGATGAAGCAAATATCGACTTCCAAATGAGTCTATCCAACTGGTGATTATGAAGCAGATTTTCTGCGACATCATTGTACACAAGCCAACTTACCTATTGTCGGGGGTTTCACTCGATGACGTGTGTTGCAAATATTCACTGTCGTTATATACTCGTCATAAACATCCTCAGCATACTGTTTCAACTGAGCACATCGAGTGTCGTACTCGAACAGATGCCCAGTTCCACTCACTTCACTTGCAGTGAGCCGACAATTTCCTGTGTGCGCCTCATACAGCAAGGCAGTTAAGTCTTGATTGTGTTCACATGTAAAAGAGCTGACCGTCAACACGGTTCCCCTCCTAACGACGTTGAAACGTGACGAATAATAATGATAATAACGGTATATTTCTTAACGAATCTGTGAGAAACACGCTTAAGTGACTGTGATCACAATACATATTTTAAGTTGAATGCATACCGAACATATAATTGTTAATTGTATAATACACCAATTATGAAAACAACGTGACGAAACAGACAATAGAGAGAGGAAAATTCCAGCTTATGAAGAAGCATTTGGCTCACTTACTTCTTAAACGATGGTTCTCAAAATTTTTCAATGTTCGATAAAAAGACTGCTCAGTAGTTACATTTTAGTTCTTACGTGCACCAAATCAACGTTTCCCCAGGTATACGCAGAAATACCAGACGCGAAATAATAATACAGATTATTGCGGGGACCGAAAGTATATTATGCAATAATTACAAATGGTCTCAATCAGCACTGGACGACACCGATAAGCGAAATAGCTAGAAAGACTAAGAATCTGACCGCCGAGTGCGCGAGCAAGCCGGAAAGAGTGTGTGTGGTGCGAGTGGCGCGCATATGCCGAAAAGCATGCAAACAAGCGAACGCGATAGCATGCATCAGGCAGACAAAAATCCTCAAGGTCTTACGTAAAATGTGAGTTAATATTTCAGGAAGGATTTTACACATCGTACCGCAGGCAGACCGGGGGTTCCCAAGGTCAATACACAGCCTCCCCCCAGAAGAGTGCTGCGAGCGCAACCCTTCGAACTACCTGAGGACCAATGTGGCCAGTCTCCCTTAGTATGGTCTAGTTAATGCTGCACCAGTTTGCGGCTGGTGCTGCAATTCCTAGACGCCGCAGGTGGAAGAGTACTAGTGTCAACAGTTCCTAGCGAGCTCCCACTCAAGTGTGCTCTCCTGCGGTGTCGAAACGAATGAGGGAGTCGAGAGTTTGCATGTCGTGGCCCAGAGGGTAACGTAGTGATCGCATAACAGTATTCGCGTTGCAAACTCCGATCGGTCCAAGACGTGGGCGCGTGCACTGAAATGGAAAGCGATATAGGTAAGTTTGGGCATATATACAAATTATAAACTTACCTGGTGGACCTAAATACGCTGACGTACATCGAAACGCTTTTTTCGGCTTTCGATGAAATGTTTGCAATTTTTTGGGCTTTCAGAAGCTTTTGCGATGTTTTCGGTTTTTCGTAATGCTGAAATAAAACAGGACCTAACGAATCCTAATCATCTACCAGACGTTTAGGCCAATGCACCTTACGACCTGAACGTGTTACGATAAGTGCTGGCGTTGTCGGCGATGTTGTGTCCTAAGGTGGTACGCTCGGACAAGACTGTTCAGAGGCTGTTTCATGCCTGGCCGCGAGATGCGGAGGAGCATTGGAGGCTTCCTTAGTCCTTTCAAAGTAGGCAGGCTTCAGGCGGTCGACGCTAACGGTGTCCCGAACAACCTGGCGCTCGTGTACTTAGAAGCGGTCCTTCCGTTGAAGTACCCTGAATGGACCTACGTAAGGTCGCTCGAACGGACGTCGTGAACCATCCGCGGGAACAAACACGTGTGCAGTCGTGGAGGTCTTTGGGAACAAAAACCTTGCGGCTTTGTTCTCGAGTGTGCGTGACACGGAGGGGGCGCACATGCGAAGCAAGTTGCTTGGCGTAGGACGCATCGTATTAGAGTGCGTCTGTGACGGACGAGAAGCAATCGCCAGGAAGACGCAGCGGTTGGCCATAAAAGAGTTCGGCACTGGAAACGTGAAGGTCAGCCTTGAGGGCCATCCGGATGCCGGTAAAACCGTTAGCAGGGCTTCCGTCCAACGGGTTGCATCAACGGCGGCAAGGGCTGCTTTTAGTTGTCAATGAAATCGTTCGACCATGCCGTTTGCAACCGGATGATATGCCGTAGCTCGTATGCGATGACATCTAAGTGCGTTCAACGTCTCCGCAAAAGAACAGCTTTCGAACTAGGGGACGCGGTCGGTTGTGACCGTGGTTGGACAACCGTGAGATGCTACCCAACGCTCAACAAATGCGCGTGTTACGGTCTTCAAGCGGACGTCAGGTATGGGGACGGCTTCTGGCCATCTCGTGAAGTGGTCTACCATCGTCAAGATATAGGTGATACCATTAGACGGTGGCAAAGGACCTACAATATCGATGTGAGATGGGCGAGTCGAGAAATGATCGAAGGGTATCGGCCAATCGGGGTCGAAACGTGACAGTGTACCTTAGCTTGTTGATAAGCTAGGCAAGATCGTGCCCACGTGCGAAGATTCTTTTGCATATCTGGCCAGACGTACCTATCGGAAACAAGTTTGGCCGTGACCCGGATGCCAAGATGGGCAATATTGTGTAGCGAGTCAGACACGCGACGCCGAAAGGTTGGAGGTACAGTTGGACGAGGGTGTCCAGCGGAGGTATCGCATAAAATCGTTCTCGGTGTTGTCGGTATCGGAAGGTCCGTGAGGGGCAATGACGAATGCTGGAAGAAAGCGTGAAGATCGTTCTCCGCACGTTGTGCGTCAGCCACAGCTGACAAGTCAATAACGTCTTGACCAAGAAGTGCTGATACGCGTGACAGAGCGTCATCCACAACGTTGTCACTGCCAGAGACATGTCATACGTCTGTAGAGAACTGCGAGATGAAATCAAGGTGGCGCACTTTGCGGGGTGAATGCCGTTCGGAACGATTGCGGAAGGCGTATACCAACGGTTTGTGATCAGTGGAGATCACAAATTGACGGCCTTCGAGGGCGTATCGAAAGTGACGAACGGCCGAGCAGATACCTAATAACTCACGATCGAACGCGCTGTATCTCGTTTCGGCGAGCAGAAGGCGTCTGGATGAAAATTGAAGCGGTTTCCAGGCTCCATCGAAGAACTGTTGGAGTACGTCACCAACGGCTATGCGGGAAGCGTCCACAGCTATGCTCGTGGTGGCGTTAGCGTCGAAATTGTGCAGCATCATTGCGTCAGCCGGCACGTCT
>LUCH01007855.1:0-12696 GCA_013368495.1 Paragonimus heterotremus | reverse complement strand
TGTGGTTGGTTCGTTCAATTGTTGTTGCTATACGCAGTTTGTATACAATTTGCTAGTTTTACGTTGGCGACTGATGAGAGCAGATCGAAATGTTAACATCTCGCGATGTGTCTTCTCTCTGTTTTGAATAAATGGATTAAGCGAACGCAATGTTTGAAATGAGTGTATAAATATTCCATCATACAGCGTTGAAAAGTAAACCGCCCGGGTAACAACATTAGAGTGACCTAAATGAGCAGTGGGCAAACTTCTGAACGGTTATGCTAACCTCTTATGAAAAGGTCTATTCCAAAGAAGCACGACGGAGATGACAAAAGTGGATGACTGCTGATTCAACAGAACTTCTGGTCAAACATCGGCCATTCCAGCTGACTTCCAATACGAGAAAGACCGCCGTGAACTTAAAAAAAGTGGGTCTGTATAAATACCGTAAGACTCATTTCTTCGGACGAGAAATAGCCCAGCACTATTTCCCTTATTCCTGTTTGTATTGGCTGTCGGCAAGATGTTAGCGAGACTGCATGTGAAAAGAATGACTTACAAATTTACACTGTTACGAAGACTTATCAGATGGGTAGAGAACTGTGAGGAACAGTTCAACTGGCTTGAGCCAACTCATTCAGTTGTGAACGACGAATATGGTGTGATTAGTTACGACGTTTTTGACAATCCTCCATTGGAAGTCGAACTGATTCTAGAGCTTAAAACATTGAAACGTAATAAAGCCATAGCCACGCATTTTCATTTCAACATAACTATCGAAGATGACGGTCAAAGACTACTGTCTAGAATAGTTGCGTTCTTCTGTTCCAAATAGAAGATTGAAGGTATGTCTCATGACTGATGCCCATCAACAATCAGTTCCACTTAAAAAAAGATGCCAGGACATGTAAAAACCACAAAGGTATTGGGTTTGTTTTTATCGCATGTAGAGTCGTCACAACGGCTTCTGAAGCACAGAGAAGATCCGGTGGACAAAGAACAGACTTGGTGGCGGATATATCGATCATATAATATACTGACGTTGTGATCGACACTGGAACATCGGTCGACCTATTTTCAGTTAACGGTCGTGTAAATTATGAACCTAAAGGATGCTTTTGACCCAGTTGCCTGACACGTTCTATGGCGCTGTTTCCATCACAGATGAGTCCCAGTGAAGCTTGCCAATTTACTAAAGTCGTACATCCACTCTGAGTGCGAAGTGCGCATTTATGGGTGGCTACTTCGAGCGTTCTCTATGACATTGTCGTGCTCGACAGGGGTGTTCGACCTTTTTCTTCCTTTTCAACTTCGTGGTGGGCGATATTCTGGAAGGGACGCCTAAATATTCGGAGGATCTCGGAGTAAAGTTTTTATCAAGTATGCGGATGATACTGCATTACTTAACTCTTCTGCAGAAAACATGCAGATCATGGTGAGCTGGTCAAACGAACGGCTGGTCTGTATGGCATGTACTTTGCGCCTTCAACGTGTGAAATGTTGTTACAAGAGTGAATGGAAACAGACCCTGTATTTGTTACTGTTGACTGGCCGTTGTAGAATGTCGAACTTTTCACCTACCTGGAATATATCATCTCGTCAGCTTGTAGTATTGCTGATGAAATGGCCAGGAGGACAGAGAGAGCTCGTAATGTATACGCCAACTTCTATCACTGATGAAGTCGCAGACGTCCATTTACTGTTGAAATACAGAGTCTATCATGCGTGTACGCGCTCAGTTTTGCTCTGTGGATCAGAGATCTGGCCCATTAGTGCCGAGGATGCATATGGACTCTGGGTATTCGGTCATCGCAGTCCCCGTCAATTAGCCTATATCAAATGGGCTGACATATGGATAGCGTGACAGTGTGCCGGTGAGTACTTAGGTAATGCGCGAGTTCGCAACCGATAACCGAGACAGCGAAAGTGCACAATCTTTGCCGGTTGCATCATGTACTCCCTACGGAGACGAAGTATCTATCGCACCGCGCATTGTTCAATGTGGCTACTGATGGTTGGAAGAAACCGCAAGGCGGCAAGCCGATGACGCGATCACGGCCTATGAAAGCCTTTGCCGTTCCACTGGGCAAAGTTGATAGGTGCCGTCTACCCGGTTAGAAGAATCGCGTCCATCCACACCGTTGGAAATACTCTCTGACATGGCATTCTGCCACAGTCAGTGGTTAGCTAGTGTCAGCAAAGTTGTTTACTTTTCATTTTCATGAAACTCAATTGTTTTTGTTTGCTTGCCCCTCTTCTGTTCTTTTCCTTCGCCACAAGTTTACACTTACTGATTAACTTGCAACTTCCTGAACCATTGTATAGACCAGAAGTTCCGAAACACTGTACCCATGAGTACGCCTCAAAATTGAAAATGATTGGTTTGGTTGGTTGATTTTGTGTGAGGGCACTACTAGTTTGTAGGTATGGGGTAATTAAATGCACCTGTACGAATATCAATCACATGATCGATGGAATATGTATCAAGTGCTTTTCAGTATGCTAGGCGTTCTAAATTGCATTGGCTCAGCTATACAGTGAATTATGACTCCCCAAAAGTTAAATTGTTCCCATTCCGTCATTCAATCGAGTGAAAATAGCCTTTTTGCCACACTGCCTTGGTGACTAGCGTTAGTCATCGACAGGTTTGGTAGGTAACACAGAACAAAGCGAAAGCCAAGTGTTTGTCTCAACTGAGCAAACAGGTGATCAATTCCATACTCAACCTGCAACTTTTCGTTTAACGAGGATGGTTTAAACCTTCAAAAGCACCGCCAGAATACAGATTTCTCACAGCATGACATGCTCAACAGATCCAAACCACACTAAATATATACGGAACTATCTAAGGGGTAAAATCAATCGAAGTAGGCTGCTGCGTAATTGGGCAATACCAAGAAGAATATCCACAAGGAAATGGAATCAAATTTCGATCAAAAGCATGCTTCGAAGAACGGACGAGATGACCATGGTAATCAGTGGAGACGCAAAACAACACTGAAAGAAAACAGCCACATCGGAATTCTTCAAAGAAAATATTTTAGATTTCACTTTCAGTAAATACCCAACCCGTGAAGGGATGAACAATTCGTCGTAATCTCATTGGAAAGGGAAGCTTATTGGTCCTACGCATAGGCCATTTCACATACAGCACTAGAGAGCTCGACGGAAAAAGCAGTGACATTTCCAATCCGAAGGTCGAAAAAAGTCTTGATTTAAGGGCAGTAGGCCAAATACAAGCAAGCTCGCGCGACAGAAGCTACTTGATTAGCTGACGTTCAAGCATAGCTGGAAAAACCTAAGCATGTTATCTGAACTACTTCAAATGAACAGAATCAGTTCGAACCAATAAATAATTGGCGTCTGGCTTCCAGAAGAAATTCACAGGACAATATAAACTTAAACTGGTCGAAACGGCTACGCACGTGGGCATATCCTATCTGTTCGATGCCGATAAATACCCAATTTCATCAAAGGTATCATACAGAGAACGCTGCGAAGCTGGTAGCTGATAGTGAGAGCTAAGCCAACCCAGTAATTCAACATTAAAGAACGCATAGACTGTTAACAGGTGCATATTCTAAGGAACCAGTCAAGTGGAATCATGTCATATCGGTCGATTGATCCGGGTTCGGGTGAATTGACCTGTATCATTCCACTGAACAAATCAGACTGCAGCTATGTGGAAGAACAGTTGTACGCCATCTAAACTGTAATGTGATTCGTTTTAATGACTTGACAGTCGGATATGAGCATCTCGTCCGATTTGCTCTACGTCTGACTGCCATGTACGATCGTCTTGTCTGAGTTGTTCTGCGTCTCATCAGCCACCTATGGTATTCATTTTGCTATATATATATATATATATATATATATATATATATATATATATATATATATATATATATATATATATATATATATATGAAACATTTATTTGTTTGATAACGGATCCTAGTGTGGATTTGAAACGTCACAATAAATCGTTCATTACTCAGTGTTTGCCCCTCTTTTTCAATACTTTACATATATATATATAGTGCGTAATAAAGGGGACGATCTAATACAAACGTAAAGACGTCAACCGGCAATCGACAACACCGAATACTATCTGCTAAGACCGCGACCGACTGGCATGAAGTAAACAAACAGTACCTTGAGGTGAGGAAGTGCCAGACAGTTGGCTGCTACTTGTCATGTGCGGCTACCGCACCGGGGTCCTTGGGACTCACAGAGTCAGTGGCTGGAGGTCTTAGGAGAGACGACAGTTAATTGAGTTTTGTAGCAGTAAGGATGTTGTTTGGTCAAGTTTTCTGCGGGATCAGTGCAAGCAGCGGCGCAAAGCAGTGAAAGCCGCCGAGGGACTGTCTCAGAAATGCGCTTTGTTTTTATCTATAAGTCAGTTATTTGTTTCGGATATATAGGCATTGTGGTGTTGAGTGCTTGGATTTAGAGATATAGCTTGCTCATAATTAAATACCAACCCTTGTCTTTCCTTTCCTTTCTATTCAGTGTTAGTTCTTCCTTCCATATCTGTATGACGGTCTGGCATCAGTGTGAATTACTGATGTATTGTTTTCCACGATTATCACAGTCACAACGCAGAGATGAGGAGTGGAATAGCCTGTGGGTCACGGAGAACATCACTATCGGTAGTTTGCATCACGGATATAGAAAAAAAACAACTAATTACGAAAAATCATTATGATAAGTCAATGGAAACATTACATTTTCAACGTTTGATGGCAGATAGAATACTCTCAGGGTTCTAATTCACACATACACGGAGGGAAATGCACGTCGGTTCATCAGCAGACGATATGTGTTGTTTATTCAAGTGACCACACTAAAATCTACCGTGGACGAAGATGGATATGTAAATGAGACTGATTATGAGAACAGTGAAAGTACGAAGCGCACGAATCGCCTTATCTACTTACTCTTGAGTGCCAATAAAGGGTGATACCATAATTTTCTAAAATATATGGCAGCCTGAACGCGATGAATAAAGCGTTCCTACCTTGGCTTATTGCATTTTGCGTCAGTTGGATCCGTTCGACTATTTTGAAGCTGCTTGAAACGCAACATGGCTTGTTGACGCTGTTTGCGCCTACGTCGACTGCGGTTAGGTCCACCATACTGTTCATACGACGCGGTAGAAGTGGAGAAGGAATGAGGTTGAATGTACATTAGTACACAAGAAACAACAGCAGAATGAATACGATGAAGTAAGACTAGAAACGGAATGTGAATCCAAGTTGTAACAACTACAGGGACCAAGAATAAAGTTGAACCTGCGGGTGGTGAATGTATACATACCGACTTCGTTTAGTTTGTCAATGGTGGGCCGCACAGATTAAAATCTGGTTACCAACCTTCCAGAGGAGCAAAATGGGACAGCGGAACCTGGAGAGTAGTACTCGGGCAGAGAGTGACGGGAAAACTGCCAACCGTGACTGTAAATCAACCGACTCCAATCACGCAGAAAACAGACATGACGGAGATACAATGGTGCCTAATTTGTTCAGTGATGAAAATAGTGCAGCTTGTGAACCGAAGAGTAGAAATAACTGATGAGTAGTCGGGGATTAAGGTAATTTCAACATTAGAAATTGTCAAGGAAAGATGAATACATTCGTGGTCATTCATTAAGGTGATATAACAATCGAATTCGTTATTCACCCGGGTCTTTCCGATATTGGGGAAAGGCTAGGTCTAACGGAGAGCTTTAATGTACCCACAGTGGAAGTGTAGTGCAATAAAATCTACGGGGTCAACATAACTAACGGTCTATTCCCAATGATATAAGGAAAGACGAGTATTTCTTCATCAGCTGAACAAACCATAGGCACTGACCAGATGAACAGTTGGTAAATTAGTAACAAACGTCGGACCGTTATCGTAACTGTTAGTTAGTTTACTAGACCACTCGTGGGCGCAGTATTACTGTAACGTCTGAACCCAAACAGATTCCTAAAAAAGCTGGGGCTGAGAACCACAATTGAGTTTTGGTACAAATGCGAATGCATTATTCCGAGCCAACCTAGGTACCAGTACCAATCAAAGCCCAAAAAGCTGTTTGAATATATGAGTAATGGGTCGAATTACCCGCCAACCCAAGAGTACCACTATACATCGATCAGAGAGAAAAAACATTAAACGTATCCACAGGAGCTATCAACTAATCAAAAGTACCATGAAGTGTCGACTTGGGACATGCTAGATTGTATCCTATTTCTAGAAATGTAGTGCACTGAAGCCATATTGTGTCACAGTAAGGTTACCCTCAGATATAATCCTTGCATTTATCGCTTTCTACAGGGTGAAAAACTTGTTCGACTTAGTGGCAAAACGTCCGAAAGCTCCATCTTTAAATCTAACATCGAACACAATCCTATTGTTCTGAGTTAAGTTCGCATGCAATAACTCAGAAAGTCTTCCGATTTTCGATGAAGCAGTAACAACCAGGAAAACGAACACTCACTAGTCAACGTAACTTGTCGTTCACATCAGCAGGTAATTCGGTGTCAGTTAGATTATGAGAAGAAAGATAGATGATGAGTTCGGTTTAGAAAACAGCAACCTGCACGAAAAGTGAACCATAGGCTAAGTGGGATAGTCGCACTAGCATTCATCTTGAATCTTCATGATCAATCCCTTATGCCTGTCACTGACATCCTCTTGGATGCTGTTACGTCCACACTGTATCGAACGACATGTGCTATAGCAAAATGTTCACATTCTACCAACTCGCCATTGTGACTGCATCTGTAGACTTCATAATTCGATCACATTCAGGATGAAATCAACGGGGTAGCTAGTAAATGTTCGGCTTACAACAGCATGTCTCCACGGGCGCACGGAGATATCCTAATTTTGCGTACTTGAACGAGCCTAATAATCATTAAAGATAACAATCAATGAAGGATTCGCGCTTATCCTAAACTGTCATATAACTATTAGGAGTAGAGTAAGCCACAACTAGGGGGAAAAGAGAGAAACAAGAGGGGAACTAATAAGTGGAGAACAGTTACACCTGCAATCAAATATTCAACATCCAAGTGTCTACATCTCGCAAAAGATCAGCCAAGCTGTAAGAGGAAGCGCCGTCATCAGCAAGACAGCTCCTTTCGGGCCACCGCCACGTTTCAAAGTGAGTCATCAGAGAAAAGTCTTGGAATACAACATATGTGACCATTTGTGATCAATGTACAACTTGTGGTCCACAGGTTGTTGACATGATCAAGATCAAACAATTCAAAAGCACGCAAAAGCGAAGGGTAATCTGAGTGAAACAATTAGTCGCAGAGGAATAAACAAGGTGGTTATCTAAACTTGATCACCATCCTCAATTAACCGCAGCCCCACACATTCAACCAAGCCCTTTGGTTAGCCAATATCGAAAGGAAGTATTAGATTCGAGGTACGCTCTTGTTAGAGCTCATCACTAATGCACATTCCTGTCTAGATCTGCATTTGCACTCTTGCCCTCATGCTTGTGAAGCTAGTGTGTTAACCAAATTGTCAGTAACCTCAGACCAGACATGATCGAATGATCACCCAAATGCTCACGCATAACCCTATGGGAATAGCGTTCAGATTGCCGATCATTTAGAATGGGTAAAAACAGACGTTCTGCCAAACGTATCGATACTATATAGTTGGATTGAAGTTACTATTTTCAATGAACTAGCTGGTTATCGCTAAGGTCGCTTGGAGACAAGTGGAATAGGCAGCTTTCGTACAATCAGAAGGCCGATGCCAAGCGAACCCTGTGTACATACGATTAAAGTACTACGAAGGTACTCCGAATAAATAACGGTATTTACATTAACCTGGGAGTGAAACTGAAACCGTATGAATCATCATCATCACCATCTACGATGATGATGATGATTGAATGATTGGAATGATTACAATGCTGAGTTGCAATTTGAGCAAGAACGCGCGTATTTTTCCAGTCAAGAGTGCACAGAGTCCGGTGGTGCCCTCTCATGTGTCGTGTCGATTATGAAGTTGGACCAGAGAAGAAAGACCCCCGATACACAAACTAATCAAGGTCGCTGACAAGTGACACAATAACAGAACACGAACGATGAAGTGGAAGCACGAATGAGATGTAATCACGACGAAACTTACTTTGATAGAAACAGATCAATTACTTGATAATTAGTACTCGAATCGCAGTAACGTGATGAGCGCATAAACTGCTTTGCGAGTGTTCAAAGACTAAACAGATCAACTTGTGGCCATCATCTGGAACATCTTATCGGATGAATCGCAAGTAAATTTCTAGCACGGGCAACAAGCTAGATACTGTTGGGCTGTGAAAACTCAATACGGAGCAGTCGTAGTGATCTGGATTCAAATCCACAACCGTGTGACTGATAGTAGGCGCGGTTACTACTGCGCCACAGTCGAATGGGGGAACTGGTGACTACTGTACTAAATAATGAAACACCTGAACGTTCGCATCACTTAATGTAACCGGCGTATCCCACAGATTCGTTCCGATCAACCTGCAATGTCTTCAGAATGTAACAGGCGGCCAAACTGACTAGTTGTACGATTGAAACAAAAGTTCTGGACTATTCAGGCAAAAAACATCTGAGAATCCTTGAAATAGTCATCTTGCTTAGGTGACAAAAAACACACTCCTGCAGTCTGAAAACAGTGATGTGATGGAGGTTAGCAGAGGACGTGAGTGGCGATGCAAGTTTGAAGAAGAGCACAAGCTTCAGTAGCCTCATATGCTGAATAATTTGGAGAAAAGAATCAATAGGTACATTACTGCTATTCAACGACAAGTGGAAAATCATACAGAAAATGAGCAAAAAACGTACCCCACACAAGGTCGAATTTTTCAGGGAGATCGAGTATTCTCTGATATTCGCCAAAATCTATGGAGAGAAGGAGAACCGGAAACCTTCAAGATTTTTAACAGAAATACCGATAAGTTTTTACTAGTACCAAGAAAGCGACCTTTCTAACCATACATAAATTTTTCTGGAAACCTAGCTAACCGTATCATGTGTTGTAAAAATATACACGCAAAATAAGAAAACTGCGACAAGTCAACTCTCACAATCCGTCATTATGGCAGTCTTGGCAGCAAGTGAATAATGTGCAACGATTCACTGACAGCAGTGCATCAGTGATTGATACGGGTGTCGAAGTGCTGCGTAACCATGGGAATGGTAGACCGTGAGCGCAGTACTCCAGGAGGATCTCGCATCCACAAGATTAAAAAAGGACTGTGTGTATGACATTTGAATACAAGCCAAAAAGAGGAAGAATAGCAAAACAGTAGAAAACACAACAGAGAAGGAATGGGTTTGCATAGACGCTTTTAAGCTTAAACATAAATATTCAACATTACATTAGGAGTGTCTCGCAAATAAACTGACAATATTGAAAGTGAGGGAAAGGTAGCACTTTCGGACTTCACAATCCCGTCCCACTAACAACAGTCACCTTACAGATAAACCATTGATGAATGGCAACTTGTAGAGTATTGCAGACACACACAACAAGCTACTGGGGGAAGGACAACGGTGAGTGTCACAGGAAGCATGCTAAAATCAGTTGGTATTTCTAAGGGAAGTTGTAGCCTTATCAGGGGTCCAACGATGTTTACATAGAGACTTGAAGAAAGTGTGACGCTAATTAAACTGACGATCAAGGCGCTCCTATAAACAACATTTAGCTAGTTTACTTCGTGTAAACTCCAATAGTATGCGCAGTTAAGTGAGCTGAATAACAAGAGGCTGTTCAGCCATACAGAACAAACTTTACTGAACGAGTTCAAACAAAGAGGAACCCGGTGGTCAGACGTCCAGTTGCAAGTAAATTTCACGGAATTCAAGATGAATAGTGAACCTTAATGATGCATAAATCCGCGACGCCATATTATACTAATCGGCTAAATTGAGCACTTTGTGTATTCACTTTCCCTAACGAACACCAGTGCACTCACCAGGTTCCAATATCTGTCAAATGCAATGAGAGTGCCTGTCAGAAAAGCACGAGGCTCCCGTAAGCCCCTTGTCATCACCAAGACTGATTCGTTATTTCGCATGGCACGCCACAGTCTTGCCATCGGACCGAAAGTCCGACTAAGGCGATCTCTTCGATACCTTTTATCATGCCGTCTATTCCGAGTAACGGTTGGGTCATAACCTGAAGAAAACGAACAGACCATTTCACACAAACCTCGGAAAAAAAGAAAAAATACCTAGAAAAGCGCGATAAAACGTGACAACTTATAAACAATATTGAGACAAAACTGATCGGCCACTGAGGTTCAAATGGATCAACTGAAAAATGAGTAGTGCCTGGTCACTTGAATGTAGACATTAATGAAACTAAAACGTTATCGTATCCGATTTTGGCATAGAACAGAAATTAAGGATAGTTGCCGAGTCGAACCGATGATTCGTCATCAACACTCAAACTGCATGTGAATCGGCTATCAAAAGAGACATCGTCAAAGATAGTACCCAGACTACCACCGTATCTGATGCGACTTCCCAAAATCAAATCCGTAAATTTCGATACAAGCTTCGTTTAATATCCTATTGCCTGGTCTGTAAAGGGATATTTGCAAAACCGGTTGAAAACAATAGTGCGGTGGCCGGGCTACTGTAAGGCATTGATGTATAAAAGAATAAAGTAGGGGTACGGCGAGCATTCTTGCCTACACATAGTCCATGGGTCACCATAAACACTGCTACGTAAGTCATGTAGGAATCAATTGTGGTTCGCCATAGCTCAGGTTAAGTGTCCCAACCCAGATACAAATTCAACTCGCCAGTTTCCACTGGATGCTCGCTGGTGAGTGATAGTATTAATCCATTTTGGTGTAGACCGCGGTAACCGAAAAGACAACAGTCATCACACGTACGACAAAAGAGAACCTGACAAAGCCTAGCTGCAAATAATGTTAGCGGAAAATGAGCAAACCTACTGATTACCAGCGGTGATGTGAATTCTGCAGTAATGCTAAGAAATTTGCGTGTGATCATCCGTTGCGAGCGTCCAGGTGAAATACGAACGTTGTGAACACAACCGGCCAAGACGTACAGAGATGCTCACTGCGACTTAATGTGCATACATTAAAATGAGACCCGAACTGAAGTACGGACCTATAGGCTTCACGTGTATGCGACATTCTGTAAATAAACTAACCGGACCTGGGTAGTGTATGTGTAGTGTAACATGCCTTGACATTTTCATCAGGTAAAATGTTGAAGCCTCCGAGTAACACCATTGAAATCAGAGTTGAACATTTTAACGAAAATATTGTTTAAAAAGACTGAAACACACGTTAAGAGAGGAACATGGATAGGCCGACATTTTTCGCCATTCGCCTGCTGAATCGGTAGATCATAATCCCCCACTAGTTGGTCCGTGAACCAGGGTAGAAGCATTGCTATTGTGTGAACCAAGTTCACTGAGTTAACGGTCGTTTGTTTACGGACAAAATGAACAGAGATGAAAATTCGCCTCTAGAGGTGCATAGTGCACATTGCTGACACGTCAAATAAATACTGGGTACAGGCAGAAAACTGTTATAGCAAAAACAGGGAGGACCTTTGTTATTTTCATAACTAGATGCTACAGTGTCAATAAAAATACAACCCAAACTGTTTATCCAATCAACATTTAACCAAATACGCACTTCTCCAGTAATCAACAATGGTGCGTTTCCGGCCCGGATCGAGGACAGGCGCAGTGGATACAGAGGTTTGTTCTTGCATTTTCCAATTACAAGATCGCCAACAATTTTACGTGAGCTCTCCTGAAGTAGAAAAAAAAGATACTTAAAAATTACTATGAAGTGATCACATTTCAAGGATCTTCTCATAAGGATCACGTTCAGCGCAGACCAAGTATAAGCCAAATGTACAGGAATTAATAAGTACCAAGAGGTTATCTCGTCAAACTACCATTTTAATACCCACAAGTTGCATAGTCGCAAGTAAGGCTCTCAATTATGTTTCGAATCCCCAAGAGTCGTTAGAAATTCGTAAAACCGGATACTCACAGATTCAGTTAAGAAGAGTCCTGACGCCGTTTCACAAAGGACAGATAAACAAAAGTCTTTCACTACTGTCAGTGCATTGTGCCCGGAAACCAAACATACCTCCTAGCCGCTTCTCATCCGGAGAAAGATGACCAAGCTGAGCATTAAAATCACCCGCTAGTATGATGATGTCTGAATGTTTAGTTTACCTCAGAAGGTCAACAAAGGCGTCATAGAACGCATCCTTGATAGCATCAGAACAGCAGTCCGTTGGAGCGTACGCCGATATAAAAGATACTCAACGCCTTTCTGATTTGTGTCGACCGACCTTAACTGAGTCTGACAGTGTACAAACGACTGTTCACTGGGATTCAATCAAGCAAACACTGCCCTGCTCTGGAACTCAGTGTGATTCCCACTCCAGCTTGACCACGAGATTCGGCCTCAGCGTCACCAGAAACCCTGAGAGAGAAGCGCTTGGATCGACAGTTATCTAGAGGTCATCGTCATCATAGACAGCAATACATCAGTGGTTCAAACTGATGCCTAACTGTCACAATCCAGAGGTGAGCTGAAATGGATAATCGTGCTAGAAGCGTAGACTCGCATCTCCGACACACAGCACACATCAATACCCAGACTTGAGACAGTACGTGCCAGAGCAGATTGTTGGCCGACTTATGGGAAAG
>LUCH01007853.1:0-21589 GCA_013368495.1 Paragonimus heterotremus | reverse complement strand
TGTCCTATGTATACATCTGTCGTCTCGTTACAGCGTCAGTCCGCAAGAAAGTCTCTCTAATGTTAGTCGTAAACCGCAATTTCCTGAGCAGTCGTTTTCGGGAAAGTTATTTTTCCGGAGAAAACCGTTTTATCAGCTTGGCACCTGGTGCAGAAATTGAAATCTTCGGAATCTGCGTCATTGCGTTTTTTGTTCGTTTAAGTTGACCGTTAGGTAAAACCGACGTTGTTGTGAATCGTTTATGAAATTCAACGTGACTGCTGTTGTTGTTGATGATGATGATTGCGTGCGGCAGTGCTTACACAATAATGCTGAAGTTATTTCTTTTTTCATTTGTTGATTATTTTACTTTCATTTTTTTGCCTTTATTTGCAGGAAATTATATTGCGACTTTTAAAGCGACTTTAGAGGATCGTGAATTTCACACTTTCTTACAGTTCCGGGATTGCCTTCAGAAGTACATGGACGAGGTGGGCGTTATTTAAGTTCTTGCCGCGATCCGTAGATCGAAAGCCGCTCCGAAGTAGGAAAAGGTAGGTGGGCATTTTCTCCTTGAAGTATAATGATAGCAAGAGCGTGTGCATGGGTGTGCGACATATCTAGTGCGGGAAGTGTTGTTAGTTTTAGCAAATCATTTCTCGCGACACATGTTACAGACTACTATTTCACGTAGTCCGACGAGATGCATGTCTGGTTGCGAGCCTTTTGAGTTGAAGCACGACTATCCCCTTAGTCATCTGCTATATGATTCCTATCCTACGAATCGTGGACTTACCCTCAGTGGATGGGAGGAATACAGGTATCTGTTCCAATACAACACACCGACTGCTCTACGTAGCGAGTTTGCGGGAAGATTATCGCAACCGCTGACGTTGGAAACATCTCCCACAGGTTAAAGTTTGCAATATCAAGTGAGTTTGCCGTGCAAGGTTGGTCACTAGAGAAAGTTGATTAGGTTCAATCGGTAATTAATGCGATGGGCGTAGTACTCAGCACGAGGGATGAGGGCAACAGATATACGCATATCTGCTCTGCCCAGCGAACGCGGAATGAACTACTCCGACGCTTCCCGCTTGTTATGAGTGTAGATGACACCCACGGGACTAACAGGCATGAGTGTCACTGTATATTTCGTCATACTTTTGAAGCTGGAAGTTATATCGGTTCCTCGAAACGGATGTTATGGGACACGGTCGACCCATGATGTAAGGGCACGTTCGCAGTGAGAAGTATGCTTCACTACGTAGGGTGCGCGACATTTTTCGGGAAATAATGGGTCAGCAGATTGTGGCGAAAACGTTTGTCATAGATAAGATGAATGCGCAAGTGAGGACAGCCCAAGTGGTGTTCGGCTACGACATCCTGTTGTGTTACTTTTGTGTACGTGATGACGTACGCAAGCATGCAAGTAGGTAAAATTCGTCCGTAATGTTTGTCAGAGGACAAACCATTTTCGCGGACGTTATCTCTTCTACTGAATTGCTACAGCATACACCGAAGAAGAGTGAGCTGCACGCTTACTGGGGTGCCAACTGGCTGATTTTTCACCTTGAGTGTATCCAAGTGGCAGACATAAGTGGGTGTCCACTCTGTGCAAGTAAAGAATGACAACGCATTGCGAATTTCACCAGGAAAATACCACCGAATTGGCCAATTTTTTGCATCGTCCTAGGTTGAAATAAGTTTACGAGTATACCTTACGCTTGCAGTTTTATGAAAAGCTTAATCCTCGTGTTTTGACACGGATTCAATCGGCAGAAATCTAAACACGTTTTTTCGTTAACTCACGTCCAATTTTAAATAAAACCATGTTCCCACGTCTATGACATCGATTTCCTTTATTTTCCATCATCGATTTTCCGAAATATCGTAGAATGCAACTTTTCGTGATTTTTTCACTAATCCCCATGTAAATGAAATACAGCGCATTCCTTGCTTACGACTTCAGGAGGTCAAAACAAAAAATTTTCGCAGCTACAGAATTCTAAGAATCCAGAAACTGTTAAACGCCACGACATTTCAAAAACTAAAAGAACGGAGATATTCACGTTCTACCGTATGCAGGCAGCCGAGTGGTCCGCAACCACTACCAAGAACATTTCCAATATAAGAAAAAGAAGGATCAGTAAGAAGGGAAGTGATGATGGCAGGGAGTGTCTTCATTGAATATTCATAAGAAAATAGCAGTCGATAAATGCTCAAAGCAAGTAGCTACCTTAACACAATTCTTTTCAAGAATATCGTACACGTTCGTTACCTCCAGAGAAATTTGTTCGTCTCCGCTCTAGATAGGTCGTTAACGTCCTGCTCTGTTCTTCTTAGATTATTGATACTGGCATCTGATTTTCTGACTTCTTCCTACTTTTTCGGATTTATTGCAGCAATTTCCCGCAGGCATTTGTGTTCACTGAAGCTTTATACCGTTTGTCGATCTATCATAGGCCAGCGTTTCGATGCCACCTTGTTTTTCGATTCAAACGTTTACGGGACAAAAATCTGGTTGTTGAGCAGATTCAGCGTGTCAGGTGGTCTATCCCTCCAGTACATCATCACACTTTTCCTTGCCCTGGAAGATTTACATTCCTCGTTAGCTAAAACTGTTGCCGTTACTGCCACTTGACTTATCGAGGATTACTGCCACCGTTGGCCTGGACCATTAATTTCTGAGATGCCTTGTTTCGTACATCAGAGTCTTCACCTGTCCGCTTCATCGTGATGTACAAAAACATGAAGATATTTCTCCATGAAGCAACATCGATCCACCAACATTACGGATACTAATCCCGCAAGGCCACTTCCTCAATATAAACTGTGGAACATTGAACAGCCTCTGTTTTTCCTTAACACATCTGTTGATACGACATCGCTGTACAAGGTATGATGAAGCCGGTAACAGCCGAGCTCCAGTCACTTTCCGGCTGGGTTTCCATTGGTTTTGAATGGGTCGCTAGCGACGTCCCTGGTTATTTGGAGGGCTGTTAAGTTATGTTGATACAGCTAGATTATGGAGCAAAACTGAAATGTTCAACCAAACTCAGTGGAACGGTTGCGCGGTTTTGCCATTACTTACAAAAAAAGAGCAGAAGTAGTGCAGAGTATTGAATCATTCGCTCACGAATCCAGTTCACACAAGTTACGCAGAATCTGCCGATCCAAAAATGCTTTTCTCAATACCCAACGGCAGAGAAGCTAGTCTATTTTCGAAGAGATTAATGAGAGGGCGCTCAAGGAACCTGGATTTAATACAGTACTAATTGAGTCGATGTACATGAAAATAATACATCTCACCTCGAATGGGAAAAATTCTCAGCAATTGAATGAAGAATGTGCGTGCACAACAAATTGGGCAACTAGGCACCGCTCAGTAATGGGGATGATAAAACGGAATTGAGTTCACTAAAATAAATGGTAATTTGTGGGGTTGGAGCAAAGTGGTCGTTCACACACCGAGAAATGGTAAGAATTATAAACAACTCAAGAAAGAATATAGAAGAGTAATGTCTTAATTTTGACATTTGGAAAGGTACAGGGTTCTGACTGAATGAGAGTGAGAGAAACGGTTACGGTAGCTGATGTGAGGACAAAAGTGGTCGATACTGTTTATTCTTAAGGAAATACGGTGGAACATAGGGCCACCCTTTAACACTGATCAACCAAAGTACGACAACCTCAAAATGATTAAACAGACCGCAACGAAATCAGCCGTAGGCTGTGGGAACAGCATCGATCGGCCGATTCAGTAGAGATTTCCGTACTTTCTGACTTACCCGTTGCAACCTCGTTTGACTCTGCGGACTCTCTTAGATAACGAAGCCGTGTGATGCCCCATCTGACAGTAATCCTAACTGCAGTTCTTACTGACACCTGAAGCACGTATCCACCGTCACCAGAAAATACTTCGGCGATTACACCACAAGGCCAGACATTCGTTTTGATGAACTGCTTCACCTACCTGAGGTTTGCGCGAAGTATTCAGAGAGTTAGGTGGGATCTGTAAGTTTCGCAACTCTGCTGTGATATCTCTGCGCAGAACACTATATATTGGAATTATCAACTCGAACCAAGAAATATATCGGCTTGGACGACAAAACGGCTGCCTTTATCTTCAACCTTGTTATCGTAACTTCCTATCTTGGAGTCACACTAGATTTGCCCATCAGAAAACCTAATTGAATACCATTAGTCGGGACAACCACCCTCAGATAGCCCACTGCTCTGTAACCGACTTCTGACGCATCACAGAACATATACAATCGGACAAGTTTTGCTGATGAAGGTTCATGAACCATGAATCTGGGCAATATGACGTTGTCTATGCATTCGTCATCGTTCAGTCAACCTTCCCAGCATACCCCATTTCACTCATTTATATCGGAATCCCAACCGATGCCCTGGTGACAGAGGTTTTGGAGCAACCTGCCATCTGGCAACAACATTGTTGCCACTATTCCAAAGGGATCGTATAATAAAGCCATACAACTTAATATTCCTCTTATCGTGTTATAGGTGTGAGAAAGATTGATTTGAAACCGGATGCTATCGTCTGCCACATGCCACCACACGCCTACAGCTTGCTGATTCTTACAGCTATTGAGTTCAAGATTTCGGGAGTTAGCAAGTTTTTCTTCATTGAGTAAATGCTCAATAGTCTTACTACAGTTAGAAATTCACTTGGTGAATTTAAATTCACACAGCCGCAGCACCGCTCGAATTTCATCTACCACTGCCCTGGCCCCCGATATTGAGTCAAATGACACTATACAGCCATCCACGTAAAACTTTACTTTCACCACGATAACCGTCTTCGATGGAAGCTGCTGCCGATTATCTACAGCTACCTTCTGTGGTGCGAAACTAGCACACAACGCGAAGATGTCGCTCCAAAAGAGTGGACATTCGCCTCGTAGGTGTCCGGCGGTTCTTCGAACGAATCAAAACTCCACTAAAGACAACTTAATGCACCCCGATCACGACATGGCAACCTCACTTACAGGAAAGTTTCTTCGTTGTCAGCGAAGACTGCCACCGGGTATATGAGAAAACGCACAAGTATTTCCAGATGACTGAATCATTCCACAGACGACCATTAAGGTCAGATACATAACCCAATATACCTTCAGTGATTTAGCGACTGATAGACGGGTTCGGGACAGAAGCCCAAGGTTCCGGATCCAGTCGGTTTTTCTTGCTCTGTGTCGAGCGGATGTCTGTTGATCTGAAAGGCAGTCGTTGAAAACAGGAGATAGCACCATTCTAAGGGATTAAAGTAAATACCAGAAACAAAGTCAGATTACTTGCATAGTAAATTTTTTGAAAATGATGACCAAGTCACGTTTAAAAATGATGGCTGGAAGCGCTACTTACGTCCTCAGGAGGAAGACTGTTCCAAAAGTTGGCAACTCTGTGAGAAAACAAGTGTTGCCTAAGGAAGGTCCCAGAACGAAGCTTGGAAAACTTCTTATGTTCTCGCCGGCCGACAGTAGTCACTCTGACAAAGAACTGTTCAGACGGACCTACTCTGAACAGGAAGTTTGTAAGAATTAAACCACTGCGGTTCGTCGAAATTTGAATGGGTATAAATGAAGAACTTCAAGTCTGGACTAGCACACGACAGTTCTTACACCTGTGACTAATTTGGTAGCCTCGCGCTGGGCATGTCCAATAGCTGATATGTCTTTTGTCAGGCCGGTTAACACAGCCTGACTGGCATACTCGAGCAGCGGCATTATATGAACACCTTAAGGCGTTTGAAACGCTCTCTTGTTTATGCAGAGGAAAGTACGCTTAATTATTGTTTTCGTTTTTTTCCTGTCTACTTCCATTCTCCTTTCTACCTACCCTCTCCGTATAACCTTCTCTTTCCACTGTTATACGATAACATAGGTACTCAGCTGCTGCAAGCTGCTCCAACACGCGAAACACTTCACGTACTCTTACCATTTCGTCAGTTCACGTTCAGTGGGTTCGATGGGTTGTAAACGGAGCTAAGAATCTGAAGCTTTTGAGGTTTCCGCATCTCAATGCCAAGAATCTCGAGGTCCCTAGCAACAGACTGAACTGGGGAAAAGAGGTGCAGTATATGAACTAATGCAATAGATGTATGTCAAGGCAAACCTTGGAAGCTGATGCGGAACCGGCAGAAACAACATGGTCTGGTAGAGCATTTCAGGCCTGGGAAACGTGCATTGAGAAAAATCTATGTCCGCATTCAAGCCTGCTATGTTGGACCTCCAGTTTTAGAGGTTGCTCCTCAGTGTCAAGCTACTCCCCTTGATGAACATCAGGCGAGAAGGATGTTCCGGGGACTGCATAATCGGGAAGGTCAATACCAAGTCACCTTGAAGCCGACGGTGCTCTAAGGAGTACTGTTCAAAGATTTCAACCTTTCCTCATGTGGTTTAGTTTTCAGGCTCCGGACTGCCTTAGTGGCCTGTCGTTGTATCATCTGCAGGAGTAACTTGTTTTTTTGGGGATGCGGTGGCTGGATTACAGTTCCATTCTCTAGATGCGGTCGAATGAAACTGTTATCAAGAAGCTGAAAACAATTTAGGTTGAACTGGTCGAAGGGGCTTTTTAATAAAACCAGGGCGTTGCTAGCCCTTTTTGCATTTGTTTCAGCGTTCGCAGAGCTAGAGAGATCGTGCGAAACAGTGAATCCCAGATACTTCTCAACAAGAACCGTCTGAAACGGATATTCGTCGAGTTGGCAAGTGGTTTTCATAGAACTGCGAGTGTGCATAACCTTGCACTTATCAGCATCAAATCTGGGTCTGTTCACTCGAAGCCAGTAGAAAAGAACGTCACGGTCCTCTTATAAGATGGCAGAATCATCGGTTATGCTGAATGCTCGACAAATTTTGGTATTGTCTGCAAACAACAGTAACGGATAGGTTATTTAGAGTCGAAGATCGTTGATGAATACCAAAGGTAGCAGCGGGCCAAGAATTGAGCCTTGAGGTACTCCACTGAGAATGGGCCTGCAGGTAGAGAAAATACCATTAACGAGCATCCTGTGTAGACAGTTCGTAAGATACGGCCCAAGCCACTGAAGAAGATTGCCTCGCACCCCATAATGGGAAACAATCCACGCGGTCGAAAGTAGCCAAGTCGAGATATACTGCGTTTATCACATTACCCTGATCAACTACTTTCGTCCAGTGATCGGTGGCTGTCAGCAGATTTGTGGTACACGAACGGCCCTTGTAATATCCGAGTTGCGCATTTGAGAAGAACTTGCGAGAGGTGAGATACTTATAAAGGGAGCCGTCTACAAGCGCCTCTAATATTTTTGGGACGCTTGACAGCAACACAGTTGGTCTGTAGTCACTGGGGCAATTTCGCCAACCACCCTTGAAAACGGGTGTGATGCTTGCGAGTTTCAAAATGCTGGATAATGTTTACCGTGAGACAGATTGCATAAACAATAGACTAAGTGGATCAGCAAACTTTTCCGCCACTTCCCATTGGCATTGAGTGGTATAATGTCGAGACCAGGAGAAGTGTCCCCGAGGTACCTGAGTTCAGCCAACCACAGAGTAACTGCCATCGATTTCAGTGTCAAGACGAACCTGAGGAAGTGATGGTGACTGCGCAAAAACACTGCTGTAAAATTAAGCAAGAATATCAGCGGTTTACGTATCAGTGTTAGTGAGGATTGATGGGCCTAAGAACTGTGGAACTCCGGTTTTTGCCTCTCGGGATGATACAACAGATAGGAAGAGGCTATTTGGTTCGGCGATGAGGCGTTCTCTAAGACGTTGCTGGTAATGAAGACGGTCAAGTCGAATCAGCGACGCACACTGATTCCTTTGGGAAAACGTCTACTTTTTGGCCAGCTCCCGATCCTGATAACCGATAGTACGTTCATGCATACCGCTAATTCAGAATGAGTTTAAGTGTATTAGGGCGTAGTTGACTTGAGGGCTTATTCCGTTTGGAGCCCGATAGTAGTGTAGATTCACACATGGCTGCAGAAACGATGGCGGTAAGCTTCTCACAGAGAATCTACAGAGTGGAGTGGGGTAGAGTTCCTCCAAGACTGTATTTCCAATTGGCCACAAAGTTTCCCGTCGCTCATTTTTCGGAAGTTTCTGCAATTGCTAGTCGTTAGGCTGACCAGATTCGTACTACAAATGAAATCAGATAGGGCGACTGCGTGATCACTTAGCCCGAGTGGTGCGGTGATTGCAAAATTGTCTACCACCAACTCTTCGTTAGTGAATGAGTAATCCAGTCGTGATGGATTATAGCCAGTACGCCAACATATTAAACCAAATATGTTCTCCGTAAAACCTAATGCTCCGACTGTGTGAAAAAATCGTGCACAAATAGAATTGTCAATGCCCGTGTACGAGCAGGCCGGAAAGTCGATTGCGGGTAGGTTGAAATCGCCCATTAAGAGATTGTAGGAAAAACCTCGAATGGGTGAAACTTCCAATCCAGATAGGTCCAAATATGAAATTTCTGATTTTCTGGCGTGGCTTCGTAGCACAGCTGGTAGAGCGCTTGCAGCGTTTGGATATGGTGTTTCCGTCGCTGGTTCGAATCTGGCCGGAGTCCGAATTTTTCGCAAGAGGGGTCTCTTTCAGATGATAAGAGGTCATCTTTAGAGTTATCCGAAGATGGAGGACGACAGAGAACCCCTAGTAGCCAGCGTTCTGATCCACTGAAGTCAATCAAGCATCAGACCGTTTCTTGAATCACGGCAAGTATTGGATTATCAAGAAGGTAGGCTTGAGGAGAAGTGTGGATATAGAGAGCCGATCCTCCTCCTCTGCCTTCAGTTCTATCCGCACTAGAGATAACCATGTCCCCTAAAGCGATTTCAGAATCTGGGTAAGTTCTCAGCCACGATTTCGTTATGGCAACAACCCGGGGCTTTGTTGCAGATTGAAGTTGGCGGAGCCTTGGCAACCTATTCACAAGGCCAAGTGCATATGTGTACACGCAAATTTTACTCTCGAGAAATAATTTTCAGTCGCGGAGAGAAATTCGAACTCACGGTATTCAAATTTCGCGCGGTGCGGGCGGACAGCTATTAAACCGAGTTGGAATCTCTTGTGCAACCATAAACTCCGTGATACTGACTTTCACCGTAATACTGACTTTCACCGTAATACTTTGAGGCGGGGATACTACAGAAGTATTACACTTTCAGTACCGCAAAAAACCAGCGAAACCACTGAAATTGGGCATTGAAATGACCTTGAGGGAGGAATTAAAAATGAACGCCACCGATGTTTTGTGTTGTGAGGTTCTAGTTGTTGGTGCGGGTGGCATAGGGTGTGAGCTTTTGAAGAACCTTGTGCTTGAAAACTTTGGCAAAATAACCGTGGTAAGCTATCGCAATCTCTTCTGTATAATCTTACAGATCGATCTAGACACGATTGATATCAGTAACTTGAATAGGCAGTTTTTGTTTCAGAAAATTCATGTTGGGAGATCAAAAGCTGAGGTAGGGTCATTGTGGAGATATTTTCACGGCTCAGGTTGCGAAAGAGAGTGTCATGAGGTTCAGACCGAAGTGTGAGATAACTGCATTTCACAAAAGCATATTCAGGTTTTTTCGCACCTTTCCTCATTTGCCCATTTCAGCTCAGTATTCGATACTGATTTTTTCTCCCGTTTTGATTTGGTCTTTAATGCGCTGGACAATCATGGTTAGTTTCAACAGTCTTCACTGTGCGTCAGTATTACATTGTTTGATGTTCTTGCTTTTTTCAAAAGACGTCCTTTTCACTTAATGTGAGTAAGTGCTGTCAGTGATGGAAAAAGAAAAATCACTGAGAGCTATTGTTGATGGCGAAGAACATGTGATTATTTCTCCAAAATCTTAGATGTAAACGTAGGTGGTTTGCCTTTTAATGATTGCATCATACGGTCAACATGAGTAATGTAACTTCGCGAGCAATTTTTACTACGTTTGTTAGGAATATTATGTAAACGACTAACTTGTGTTTAAAATACAAAGTCCTGACGTATTCTCTTCAGCTTGTGGAAAACAATCTTGTCGGTCCCGTTACCGCACGATCGTTCTCTGAATAATATCTGAACATTCCCCCGAGTGATACCTAAGAGCATTAACAGCAGTGCTAGAACGTTGAAGTAACTACGGGAAAAGGATAGTGCACAGCCCCGTTTCGCCTTATACTAGGTTCCGCCTACCTTTCACCTACGTAGCAATAATTAAAAGCCATTACGTACTTTCCATACACGAATAACGAGATTTGTGTTATTTTGGGAATATTCCGTTAATTATTTGGACAGAAACCAAAAAGGACACTTACGGAACGATTGACTGTTCCTCCGTGGCGCGGGTTTTTCATTACCACCGTCTGATTTCGGTAGGGCGTAGTCAGTATTCTTACATATTTTTCCCACTGGTTTTCTATACCGCCCTTCAATGTAACACTTAACACACGTCAGTTGATTGATCATTTCGTTTGGCGTGTTTCTCGTTGCTGTTTGCATTATGAAATAGATTGTAGTTTTCTTCGAAATTCATCAATTGGTACTTTTGTCTCCTTTTTCTCGTTGCTGTATTTGTCCATGTTTTAATTTTTTGCCTCAAATTGGATTGCACGTTGTTCGTATGCCTTCTTTGTTAATTATTGTACCTCGTACGATCGTCTTCGTGCATGCACCTTTTCTACCTCCTGAGTTTGTCTGTTTTCAGCCGCTATGGGCTAGCCGTGTGTTCATCAGTTGAGTTAGTCAGATTGCCCTTTTTCGTCATGCATACTCTGTTGACGTACCTCTCCCGGTGGCTTAGTTGTCAGTGTTGTTGGATCAACCGACTGTGCGTCTTACATATGATTAACCCGGATCCACTCATAGCTGTATAACTATGGTTACCTCGACCGTTCATGAATCAGGTACTGCAACATGTGGCACAGTAGTTCGTGGGTTAAACAAACTTTGAATCTTATAGAAATCCTTGGAGTTCTTAGACGTCAGACGGAACATTCCTCCTGACAGTTGATATAACTGATGTAGGGTGCCAAGGTATGTTTTTACTACATGGTTGTACAACAGTTACGCATCACCGTGAACCACCGATATATTGCTGTCTGTGAAGATGGTGACCATGATGGTAGTCAGTTCTGTTAGCTTATTTTTGGAAGGTGACAATGCTTACCTGTTTATCGTATTTCATACATTGAGCAGCGTCAATTATGATAGGCGATTCAAGTATTCCTTCATGTGCTTTTCGATTTCTGTACTCGGGAATTAATGTACTGTTTATTAATCATTTCAAATGGTTTCATGTGTTCATCTACTACTTTGTCTGGTTAAGACTCGAAAACGAAAGTAGCCGGATTGGTGTGGATATTTTTAATTGCGGCGTTAAAATATACAAACATTGGGATAGCGAAACGTGCTCATCGGCGCATGCTGGCATCACGGTATTGTTAACTTCGTATGTTATGTTGCAGATTTGCTTTTTACTGTCTTATGTGGTCTCTTTGTGTTGGTTTAATTTTATACTTCCACCTCCTGGATAGTACTTTGCAGTATAATTTGTACTGTATTTGTGGTCCTTTTTAGCCACTCCGGCAGGAGCCGATACTATTTTTCATTGCAGTGTGAAAACTGGAATAATGATAGTGGACATCCCGCCGGTGTAGGTCGTATAATTATTTCATGGTTGATTTGTAGTCAAAAATTAAGACGGTTTAGGATCGCATCAGAATAATTAAACACTATACTGAAGATTCCGTAAGTATACACAGAATAATGTCTCTTGCATTGGCAAAGGTGGTGATTCCACAAATAACAGCTTATACATTACGTCCATCGAAGTGGCTCTTATCCTCGGCGACTAGTTTTGTTAGATATCGTGGCTCATAAGTCACTCATGTCGGTCCACTAGTTCTCACAATTATGAGGGTTATTTCGAGATAATGTAGCCGGGTATTTCGTGATAAACGACCCCGTTACAACGTAGCAGCATGATTTTTCAGTGTGGAGATAGTTTTGGTTCATCTTGGTTGCCTCGGGTGCAATCATTAGGTTGGCGAGCAGGCAGGGATATATATATATATATATATATATATATATATATATATATATAGTTTTCTATCACGGTGAATCTCAGACCTTTTTGTCCTGCACTTTTGGGATTGACGAAGGCCCTCTTGTTCAGCAGTTTTCTTATATATTAGTGATTAAGGGTGCAATATATCGTACTGGACCTAAGTGACACATTTTTATTCATTTTGCGCACAAATGATCCCATACTATTTTGCTATTCACACTCTATTTATTGAGGGCATAAACCTACTGTTCTTACCTATCGTTGGCGGCATCCAAAACGGATTAGCCTGTCACAGTGACCAAAGCCAAAGGGCGCTTGCGCTTCAAACAATCACCCTAAGTGGCTTGCGCTGCACCACTTGCAGCTCCACTCACCACGTATCCGGTGTAAACCCGAAGGAATAAGACCAGTAGGTGTGTGAGTGTGGCCAATGCTGGTTAGTCAACTGATTGGCTAGCACGAAAACGAAACCCTTATCTTTGGAAAAGTAAACAGAGACTGCAATGACAAGATCTAGACGGAGAAGAAAGATACGTGAAATGTAATATAAGAGGCATTTCAGTATACGAATGCACGTTACAGCATTCTAGGGAGGATAGGAGCGAAAAACAAAATTCGAAGTTGAATTACGAAAAGATCAGGCAAACCGTCCATCATACATTGCCCCAACAGAGCTGAAGATAAGAACGAGTAGAAGACCACATACACCCAGGTTTTTGGAAGAAGAAGCAAATTAGTTGCCAAACAACCATAGTCTTGATCGATGCGACCATTAACAAAAATAGAAGGGATATGCTGATATGACCTACCGAAGCCCAGCGTACTCGTCACCTCTTCACCGACGGTGCACTATGAGTATGCTAGTGACCTACTAAGCCAAGGCGACCAGCGCATTTGCGACCGCACATATAGCAACGCCATATAGTCATGTCACCACGACCTATGGTACCGATGTTTCCTTTGCGTCCCGCGCACTTTCGTTCCCGGCCGCGCAATAACTGCTCGAACTCGCGGACGCCCGTCCAGATCATATTCCTCCTAGCCGTCCGACTCAACACTGCCTTTCCAACATCTACAATCAATTTTAGAACGTGAAAGACTTACCTGCACAGCTTCTTGGTAATTCCACTTTTGACCACCAGGATGTCGCTTACCTGGTCTCCATTGTCCATACGGTAGCTGCTTCAGAATACGGTCATCGCCCAATCGACGAACGTGACCAAGCAAACGAAGCTGATTCAATATCAGCAAGGCTTTCATCCCGCTCCTGTCCGCTCACCGCACTACTTCAGTGTTCCGAACGATGTCCGACCATCGAACACCCAAGATGCGTCTTAAACATTGCGATTGTCAAACCGAACCAAAACACGACACACTAACACAAGCACCATACACAATGAACGCATCTGTCTTTTGTCTGACTACCCTCCTTTGACCAATCTGACAAGGTTGAATCTGCAGCGACCGAAGCCACGGTCAGCACAGCCCCCGGATCAAAACAACACACAAGTCTGACCACCACACCAAGATGGCAGAAAAGGTCAGGATCCTGATCTGCATTGCTACATTCACGTGGTGGTCGGGCTTGTGTGCTGTTTGGATGCAGCGGGATATGCTGACTAGGACTTCGACTGTTACAGGTGCACACTTGCCAAACAGGCCAAATAGAGCCAGTCTGCCGGAACGCAGTTGCATTAGTAGGATTCCATGTCAGACTACTGACCACGTAGGAGTGCTTATGAATGTACAGCAGAAGTGTTTTTATAGTTGCGGCGCTGCTATCTTCCAAATCAGAAACAATGGGGTTAAAAAAGTTATCACCGATCGAGGGACACTCCGATCACTTGAAGATTGACCGTGACCGCCGGCCTATTATCCACTACGGTCGATAAATTTCCCGCATTATCCAAAAGCTCGATGTAACCTCGAGTAAATCCACTGTGCGCAGCAGTGCTCAGAATCAAACATTAGTGCCTTGTTCACTGCGACCTTGGGCTAGGCAAGTCCTACATTAGCAAGTGAGTCAGACTCTTAAATCATTGGATCCTTACTCCCAAGACACCTCCGTAACTTGTTGTCCTGCAGATCAGACTTTTGTGTCGGAGACCCACGGTGGGGTCCCTCAAAACAACCCTCACCGAGGCATAAACGACCGGAAAATGACGAAAGTTGTCGTTCTGCCGAAAGCGACATTGTCCATTCATTTCGACGTTCTCCTGTTTATCTTTTCAATTTTCCTAATTTTCCTATATCTTCGAGTGCCATTTGTTTCCTAAAGCTAAGACAACTAGGAGACATGGGCGCTTTCAGTGTCCACACTCTCCAAGTTGTTTAACAAGCTGTTATGGTAAGTTCTGTTTCAAGCCTGGAGTTTGGTGTGTGCTGTGTGTCGGAGACGAAAGTCTACGTTTGTTGTTGTTGAGCTTCCCTCTGGATAACTGTTGATCCAAGCGCTTCTCTCTTAGACTCTGTGTTGACGTGGAAGGTGAATCTGGTGGTCAATCCGAAGTCAGTCTGAGTTCTAGAGCAATGAGATGTTTGCTCAGTTGGATACCAGTGAACAGTCGCTTGTGAGTTATCAGACTCAATACATCGGTTAAAGTCTGTTAACACAAGTCAAGAAAGCGTTGTATATGCATAGTATACCGGTGTATGTCGCAACGGATAGTTGCTCGGATGCTATCGAGGATGCGTTCTGCGAAGTCCTGGTTGACCTTCTGAGACAGACTGATCACTCAGACATCACCGTGCTAGCGGCAATTTGAATGCTCATTGTTGTGACCACAAAGTCACTTGGCCTGCGACTTTGTTTTTTGCATGAAAGTTCGTACAGGTTATGTTAAAACATAAGACCACGAATGCGTACACTCATTTACATGGCTGACATGCATTGGGCATCAGCACATTGCTATTCGCTCTGGTGGCACATTCCACATAGTACATGCACAATATTCCAATTGTCATTTCTGGTCCCTCGTCTTCCTGGCGTTGAGATGTGTCATTTAGTTTCCGAATGTACGCACTACATTACTCACAAACGAACCCCTTGATACACAACACTCAGCTTGGTCGTCTTTCCTCAGAGGAGAAACGACTAGGAGATATGTTTGGTGTCGTGGTACCACGCATTGACACTGGTGAATGACTGCTGTAATTGTGCGCATCCTACATTCTCTATATTTCAATCACCGCATTGCAACACGAAGAATCACTGTGTTACGTGGAGACCTCCGTGCACTTCTCAGCCGTAGACCCAACTGGATCATATAACGGTCAATCAAAGGTGGCTCCACTTTGGTACAGATTATCATGTCTTTTGGAGTAACCATCTTGACTCGGATCATGCTGTTGTGTGTGCCCGTTTTGTTTTGTCATTTGCCCGGAGGACATACGCTCGTAAATGCAAGGTATTTAACTGACATCGGAGTGTGGAGAATGTGAAGGACGCTTACCAGGAAGAATTGGTGAACAAGTTGCCCAGTTCGACTCAGTTACGCAGACTTAATTGGCGCTGGGAGCAAATTTAATCAGTTGTGGAAACATGCTGTGAAGAAGTATATTCCGAATCATTTGTACGGTGTCTGTGGGACTGAATTCCTATCACATCGATAAATCCTATAAACAGACGTCACCTGATTCCAAATGTAATGACGACCGTCGAGAACCTGAATGCGAGCTGACTAAGAGTATGCGTAAAGACTTTGAGCTCCACCTGATAGAACAGTCGAAAGAGATGGAAATAGGCTTTTTATCTGGTTTTAGCAGAAAGCTTCTCTGTGATCCGTGGTTGTGTTGACCGTCGAATCAGTTTAAGAGACCGTGTGCGAAAAAGGTGATTTAATTATCATCAGTCAATCGTGCCTACTTGACAGAGCTGAACATTTTGAGAAACGGTTCAGCTGGCTTCAGCCGGACGATGTAGACAACGAGATGCGAATGGTCAGTTATTTCGTTCCGTACTGCTCTCCATAAAAAGTTGAAGTTGCCCTGAAGGTTGTCGTTGAAGCGTAACGTGCTGCTGGGTCAGATGGTCCTGCTCTAAACGGTTGAGAAACTGAAGTGGCACCTCGTGATTGGTGCTTATCGACAGTAAGTCCCGTTTTAAAGAATGGGTCCTTAAGTCTGTTCGACAGTTGCAGAGTCATTCTTTTATTTTTGAACAAAACAGAATACGAAAACTGGTAGATGCAAGCACTTCGTGTTGACTCGTCAGTACTAAATTTACAATAACGTAGATTATTTCTTCTAAAGAGAACAATTTAGGGGGCTGGTATTCAATAAGTGGGTTAAGATGAGTCACTAAATCCAAAGAAGGGTCATAATTACGAACAGTCGTCTCTGAGCACAGAGAACTGGTTTCAGCAAAAATTAGGAATGTTGAACTGGAGTAACGTCAGAGGATTCTGAATGCATACGCTAGATCGATAGGATGACCAGTGGTGAGGATTCGACTGATGTTGATGATAAGGTAGCAAATAATAAAACTAGCTGTTTACGTGTTTCAGCAGCATCACCATTTTCCGATATCACGGAATTTCACACCCATTTCGGAGAGTGGTTCTTCACCCTGTAGATCAGGTATCTTTAGGTTCTGCCTGTGTAACTTTCTCCCCAGTTGTATGTCATTTGGTAAACGCAGTGCGATATGGCACCGATAGGCTGATATTCTTTGATTGAAGGCACTGGTAGCTGATGGGTCCGAAGGAGTTCACAGAGTTCAGTTGTATTACATGTTCGTTTCAGTGAATTTCTCTCATTTTGCTGTTTACTCCAGGATGTAGTCACCCTTAAAAGTCGACTCCATGTAAACCCTCTTTCCTGTAGTGGTCATCTCTTGGGATGGTGCTTTTTGTCCACCATGCCTTTCTATGTACGTTTGCGGGTAACCGTTTGATTGTAAGACGAAAGTGATAAAATCCTGTTCCTCTGCTGGTACAGATTCGTCTTGCTCATGTGGACAGCCTATTAACTAATGTTCGTTTACTTGTACCGATGTGAAACTACCTCCTTTGTTGCAAGCAATCCGTTTGTGACTGTGGACACTTTCTCATACTTGAGTAGCTCGTAATATTGCTGATGAAACATCCCCGAGGTTAGCGAAGGTACGAGTTGCCTTTACTAGTTCGTGTTATCTGTGGTGTCGAAAAGATGTTCGGTTGTTGTTGTTGAAAAGAATGGTACTTTTCGGAAACACGACCTGTTCGCAATGAATATGTCAACAGAATTGTTGTGTTCGGCCATCGTTGTCTCCGTCAGTTCGCTTCAAGTGGACTGATCGCGTGAGCAATACTGTCGTTCGTCGGCGCGTATTCCAGATTACTCGGAGGTACACGATCATTTGATCAACTGATCGCGTTGGACAGTCTGCTATGTTTGGGTCACGTACTCGTATGCGTCTAGCGTTTACTGTACAGAGCATTAGATACTGAGACCACCAACAGTTGGGTGAAATCGTGTGGTGGTCAGTCAACAACGTGGCCACGGAGTCTGATTACCCTGACTGTTCTTTTGAGCAAACTGGGTACGTGTCGCCTGTCTGGCTTGGGTCCTCGTAATCACTCAAATAGCCTGTGAGAAACGCTATCCGAGGTAATGGTGAACTGCAGCCAATGACGTACCTGCATACATACTATTTCTAGTTCATCCGTTTAGTATTTTATCAATTTTCAACCCTCTTATTTACGCTTTCTTTTAGGCTATTCCATGTCACCGTTGAGGTGAGCAGCGGCCAGAGCCACACTACCTTCTGGGCGGACCCTTGGCTGCTATGATGTTAGTGATATGCTTAATGTGCGACACATCTTTTAACAATTGTGGATTTTGATTATGTTTCATAGGTAGACACTAAGATAGGAATTATTGGTGAGTGTTAGAAAATGTAAGCAACTCCTACCCAGACATTAATTGAATCACAAACTCTTTTGGCAAAAGGTAAGTCAAATGGCCATTCAGATGATCTAATTAAATAATACAGATGATAAACTTGAGACAGTCTTTGATCTCATCTCTTATGCGTAGCATGGTAGAACGTTAGCTGTTCATTTGTATTTGGGTCTCCACCTTAATCATACATTGTCATTGAGTTGTCTCAAGTAAATAGCAGCTGATTATACTTCGTATTGTCATGAATTGTAACTATTACTCATTGCCCGACCCACACGTCTTGCTTTAATTCTGAACGTTGTTTCCCTTATTCATGTTCTGTTATATTTTACGGAAATGTTTTCTTGCCTGGCTTTTGGCGCTGAGGGGCTGTTGTCATTGGTGATACCTCCTTGTCCAGGAACACTTTGTAGGACCTAGTTTGTCACGGTTGTGTGCGGTAAATGTTTTCCATGGCTTTCAGAACGTCTACACTCGTTCAACTTCCGCAACCATCCATTTCGTTTTGTTTGTGTTTTATAACCCCTTGGTTGCCATGATTCGGTCTTACTAGTTGTTTAGTTTTGAATTTTCAAAACTAGTCCCGCCGATCTAACCGTGTCTGAGCCTACAGTGGGTTTTCAGCTAGGTTCGCCAATGAAAATAGTGTTCATTGGGGGTACGCTTGGATTATTTCTATTTTTTATGGATATGCCGCTGGGGTACGTGAATGGTGTTATATTCAGTGTTTGGCTAACCTTATTAGGATTACTGGCTACTTTGACCCAGAGAGCTGAATACGTCTAAACGAAGTGTTTTTCCTTGAAGCGATGTTATTGATCAATAGTCAGTTAGCATGAACTCAATAGGTGACCGATTGCTGACTCGAGCTCAGCTGTGTCGATTGTTGTTGAAGGTTGGAAAGCCTAGCGGAACTCAGCTTGTGACTCTGTGCGACTTACTCGTAAACACCTTTTAATACACACCAATTAACCGGGTAGGACACGCATAAACTAAATCCATTTCACCCGTAAAACAAGCTGAGTATTCAGCTGCAGGTTCAGGATCGGACGTAGATGACAACAGCGTAGCAGCTTATGTTATACGGCTTAGGGATTTAACCGCTATACGCAGATGGTAAGCATTATTTTTGGGCGTCCAATCGTCATTGCTTCCATTCGTAAGGTTTTTTGAGTCAGTCGAACTAGCGGTGATAAGGCCAGGTATATGGTTTAGTAGGCTGAGCAGACTGGAGTATGCTGTTCACTAGAATTAATTGGGATGGCTTAGTCGTATTTTGCCTATATCACGCAGTCGGTTTTTTTACGTGTATGTATCCTGTCAGGCTTGATATAATTCAGTGGTAATGATATCAGCTCATCTAATTGTCACGACCCCGGCTGTTTCAACTTGACTTATCCAGGTTCCGAAAACCTGACAGTCTCCAGCGTACATGTGACATGCTGCGTAACCACACACTGTATAGTTTAAAACTGGAAGCTTAAGTTGAAAATCTAAAAACACTTATGCAATCGATGTGCTAGCTCAAAAATCCACAATATACTTTATTGAGATGTCTGTCTGTTATTTTCCAGCTGCTCGTCGGCATGTTAATAGAATGTGCGTTGCAACCAAGGTACCATTGATCGAATCTGGTACTGCTGGTTACCTTGGACAAGTGGAGCCGCTCATCCCCAGCGGCTTGCTATCCTTAAACTGTGTACATGATAAGGCAGAATCAAATGCAAACAAAGAGGATTTCCGTACTGGATGTTACGAATGTCAACCTCGTGGATCTGGTCAACGGACTTATCCGGCCTGCACCATCCGAAATACGCCCTCAGAACCTATCCACTGTGTTGTATGGGCGAAATATCTCTTCAAGTGAGCTACATGGTTTCGTTGTGTGTCGATATCTCACTCGCACATAACTGTGCCCTTCTCCCTAAACTATGCGGTTGATTCCAGCAACTAGCCAATACAGTACTTGTCTTTTTCACTCAGTGTTAGTCAGGCCCCTGCGCACAACTGTTCGATATAGGGTTGGAAACCAAAACATTCGATATTCCAGTATCAACCACATCAGTGTGTTAACTTGACAGTTTCATTGTATTGATGATCGGCTGTTGTTGCATGTAAACTCAAAAAAAAACATGAAATGGTAATCCGTCGTCGGTATGTTTTAAAGTATTGAAGCCTTGATGATCCGTTTAACAAACTTACTTATTCGACCATGATATGTCGCTTTTGAAGGAGCAGCTAATGATGCTTATTGAATTACTTATCCACTCATGGGTCATCTTTTGTAAGAGCGATTTTCATTGTCTATCCTCTCATTTTCCTTTTGACCACTTCAATATCAAAGTGACGTAATGTTTGTCACTTTAGTGTGCTTCGAGAGCAGTGTGAACGCCTTGATTCATCAGCTTGAAATGTTCCGTTAGCTTGTCGATGAACACGATGTATGCTGGCGAAACAAGGCATGGTCGATCTGGAGTTGCCACGCTTCATTTGACGAGTTGCTTTGCAACTTCGCGCCGGACCGCGCTTTGAGTCACAGTTGAACTTAACATATGTGAAGAAATGTACATTTGCAGACATGACATGTATGACTGGATTGTTAGCCTACTAAAGAGAGGGGCGAGCAACTCCATCATGGTTGTTTGCAGTCTTCAATGAGAGAGTGTGCTTTTTAGCTGGCAGCACAATACTCTGTTTTTTTATTTGACTTCTACAAGATGAATATGCTACTGCTGCATATCATATTGAGCATCCTATTTCCATTTTAGTCAGCTCTTCGGTGAACCCGACGTGGATGACGAAGATGTATCCCCTGACCTGACAGATCCGGATCTCCAACACAGTGAAACTACTGTTTCAAAGAGTACAAACGAAGTTATAAATGGTTCTGCTCCTCCGAAACAGGTTTCGGGAAATACCAGTGTTAGTCGGTTTGCGGACGGTCCTGCTAGTCTGCGCGATTGGTTTTTAGCACAGTGGAAAGAGAAAAATCACGAAGGTCAGATGTTAACAGCTCCTCGCAACTTGGCCTGGCGTCTGTTCCATCAGGACCTTGTCACCTTAGTTGGCATGCGAGATTTATGGGTCGATCGTCGAGATCGTCGTGAACCTAGCCCATTGGGTTCTTCCATTTTAGAAGAGGCGGTCAATCATAACTCGGGTTTGTGCATACGGTCTGTTTCATTTCATTCCCGATTTCGTTAACTGATTCTTCAGTAATTTTTCAGTGAATTGATTCAGTATGTTTGTTATTAATCGTTTCAGTTGTCTGTTGGGAATTTTCTGCTGTGTAACCGTTCCCGCTTTTTCGTTTGTTAACAACCCTGACCTGTTCTGCTATTTTGATGTGGTGATCAGGATTGTGCACCCCATCAGTCCGATGAACGATGCTGACTAGGACTAGGTGTTATCAAATGCAGCCTTGTCAAACAAACCAATGAATGGCAGTCAGCCGGAGGAAAAACGACTAGGAGATATGTTTGATGTCGTGGTACCACGCATTGACACTGGTGAATGACTGCTGCAACTGTGCGCATCCTGCAGTCTCCATATTTCAAGCACCGCATTCCAACACGAAGAGTCACCGTGTTACGTGGAGACCTCCGTGTGCTTCTCACCCGTAGACCCAACTGGATCATATAACGGTCAATCAAAGGTGGCTCCAATTTG
>LUCH01007851.1:0-12539 GCA_013368495.1 Paragonimus heterotremus | reverse complement strand
ATATATATATATATATATATATATATATATGTCCAGCAAAGACTGTGCGTAAGACTAAGCTACCTGAACACATAATTCGAATCTTCAGGTGGTTTAACAGGTTCCGTATAAGGACTACGAAAATCTTATGCTAACTAGCAAAACGAAGACAGCAGTATACCGGGCCCATGCAACCTACGTATGTCAACAACGCCACTTCAACATGTTCCATATCTGCCGACTCTGACGAGACCGTAACATCAGATGACTGGATCTAGTTTAGAGCAGACATGTCTTATACAAAGCTGAGCTTGTAAGTGTGTTCTTATTTTTCAGCCAAAGATGGGATGACTACGTCCTGTGTGTTGGCTGCAGGAGGGTAGGCCATCTTACAGCAAAACAAGATATGTTTGAAACCGGTGTACAATTCCACCGTTCATAGAGGCAGTAATAACAACGAACATTTGGGATGAAATATCCGTTATATAACAGTGTCCAGAAACATGGGCAGACTTCGTGTCAAGCATCACTACATATTATATAGAACAAATTTATCAATTACATTGCCTGCTGAAAAATAAATCACGTTGGAGAATGACAGACATCGGCGTGGCTCACTTCTCCCTCCGAAGACTACTATTCTTATCACATGTGCTTACACTCTGATGTTTGACAGCATGAATGTCCAGTGTGGAACATGAAAACAATGGATCACTTCAGACACATACGACATCCCAGTATCAATAATATGTGACCGTGACCAGAATGATCTAGATGATTCATTGCTTTGTTTATAAACTCTGTGAACGCCGATCATGCCAGTTGGAAAATCGAGTTTTCATGCTACTCGAATGTTTCAACTGAATAGACTAAGATACTGGATTTAAGGAAACTCGATGTTTTCATGATCTTATCGTACCAAACTCAAAGTAAGAGGTGGTGACTAAGACTTGCCATACAAACAAAATCGTGAGCAAAATAGTTAGTTGGAGCAAATGCAAGCATTAGACAGAATGCGTTGCAGAGACAACAGTAAGGTCATAACAGAATCTCCTTTCTTTTTACTAATGTAAATATTTAATGTGAAAATGTTTTACTCCTTGGATTCAACATTTTCGCCGTCATAATTGAGTGATATGCGTCACCATACTTTGGTATCTGAAACGTCCGAGCTTTCACAATCCCGCGTCATGGACTGCTTGCTGAAAGCAGGTAGAAATATTGTTACTCCGGCGTTTTGCTCAATATGAAACAGTCTTCCGAGATTTGTGCTTTCGCCTAACGCACCAGTAGATACGAGCAAACTAGCAAAAACCCCAAGATAGATGTTCGCTAATTGTTTTTGGTTCATCCTGAGACTGATAACTAATTTTTATCGGCCGACTTTGTCTAATATTTTTAGGACTTTTATCAAAAACGTTTAGATGTTGTAAATAATTCTGTTCTTTTACGTTTCCGTTATAAAGACTGAATCACTTATCAGTTCTGTATATTTTAGTTACAATGTATTATTGGTCACTGCTGTCGAAATTTTCTGTTTTTGTTTTCATGCTACTTTTTAATATATCTGTGATATGGAATGTTGGCGAACTGAGCGAATTTTATTCTAACGTTTGTCTACATCATAATACTTCAAAGTCCACAGTCGGTCCTTAAGGTACAGCACTAATTTTCACGATCCCGTGATTCGCCGTGAAAATAAATTGGAACTTGCGCGACCTGAAATCGTTAAAATCTGACTGCTGTCAAACCTTCGATGGAGAGCATTTTATGCAATAACCTGAAACGAATTCACACAATTACGCTCCAGTTCCACATCGGGGTGTCTGAGAGAAACGTGATTACAGAAAACTTTCCAACAGAGGAATTTGAAAATGCCAAACCCTAGGATAGGTTTATCAGTTAAACTCAAAAACTCAATGCCAGTCGGTTAATAATTACATCTACGGAGTATATTTCGGAGTATAGTATATAACACTTTTACAAACCCAACTGGAACAAGTATGAATATCTTAAGCAGGAAACAGAATTAAGCAAGTCGCAGTCGCGAACTAAAAAAAGGCGTCACACTACACCGTGACAACATCACGTTGGATTTTCCTATTCTGTTCTAGAGACCTGCATTCACTTCCGACCTGGAAGAGACTAGAAACGAAAAGTAGATCGGAGGCCTAGGATCTTAAATATTTACTCCCGATTGTGTGGGTGTAGCGCACGGGGCAATATTTCAACTATTTCCTAATCAAACTGTTGGGTTCAGTGGTGCGACATGACTGACCGTAACTTATGAACACGAACTTTCATCCAGCTCTACAGAGACTACACTGAACTTGATGCACAATGAGATACTTGAAAAGAGCTAAAGTAGGAAGTGAACGGTGCAAAAGCATATGTTTCTTACAGGAATGTTCATGAAGAATCAGATAAATATTCCGTTCTCTGACGTATATACAGGCATGACAACGTCTGGCAATAAATATGGGAAATTTACCTAAAACATGGTTTGTAGATATGTAATAGCTGAAGTATACATTTTCGAACTAGTTTTGACACAAAGATTACACGCACTTAGAAGCCGATGACTCAAGCAGAATATCTTTATCGGGGTGAGTGGAGGTTCGAGCCGCTGTAGATTCCTGTTAGGCTGGTCCCTATCATGATTGAAGCATCAGCGACTGCTTGTGGTTGATCCAGGGTTCGCGGTTCTTTTACATCAACATTATTTATCTACTCCACATCAAACTGTTAAGAAACATTTAGACGTCAGAACGACTGCATAGATAAAAGTGATGATGGCTGTATTTTAGTTTTGGATAGGATGATCTCACTTGAAAGGACACTATATGACGAATTACATACTTGTAACAGCGAGTGATTCTTCTCCATGAGATCTGCGCGACCTTTTTCTTCCGAATATTGCTGAGTTAAATCCCTTATTTGCTTCTGCTTTTCATCCAGAAAATTTTGAAATTTCTCACATGACTTGCAGTGGTCTTTATTTCGTTTCACCAAACGTGTGAGCTTCTCCGTCAGCATATTTTGTGCAATGCATCTTTCTTGAAGTTCCATGATTCTACAATCGATAAACGCATAAGTATGAATACTTCGTTCAGTGAAACTTTCGCACCTCTAAGGTGAAAGAAATCAAAGATGACAAGTGTATAGAAATATACCACGAGGATCAATTGCACAGCTACGGGTAGGCGAGAACTGTTGACAATCTACTATAATATGCCCGACCAGCATACATCTAGTGCATGTACTGGCAATATTAAGCAGACCGAATGAGGTATGAACACCAGTGAAAATTTCGATCGATGCTGGTAAGCACTTGGAGAAAAGTAGAAGGATGTGCAGGATGAGTATACGGTTAGACCGTGATTAAGAATTAACTAACGATAATTCCTAAACAGTAACGATAAAATAATGAACATTATTATCTGTAATAGGCAATGTGGAGAACAGAAGAGAGGTCCAGTCATTTTCAGCACATAACAGTCAACTATTAGGAATTCTGCGGGATTATTGATTTGATCTGTCCCAATCGTAAACATGAAATATTGCTAGACTACACATGGGTGGTCAGGATTCTCGTTAATATTAGTGGAAAATCATCTGTATTTGCTTGTAAATCCCTAAAATAGAGACTTCTACTCACCCGCACCTCAATGAAAAAACGGATTCGAATTTTGCTCTTGTTAGATTTTATCGTTAACCCATAATCGTCTTCTGATTAGCATACCAAACTGAACCTCACTAACAAAGAAGAGCTACTTGCTTCTCACATTTACTTACTATGAGGTTTATGACACGTCAGTCAAGGCATTCCTTTCACAAACACGTGTCCCAAAAATAAGGGCTCTTTTACGGCAAAACGTGTGTTATTGTCTTATTGAATCCCACAATAAAGCTGAGTTTCACATTGCGTAGTCGATAATACATGAGGCCAGTCTCCATCGCAATGTCATAAAAATAAGACCAGTCGAAAGAACATCAACTATGATAACAAACACCTAGAAGGGAATGTGAGGAGCGAGTGTAGAACATTATGTTACATCAACTGAATAACTGTTATACATTGTTTGACAGAAATGAGCAAAGGTAATTGCCATCCACCAGTTAACCCGAAACAGAAATGAAATGGCACTAGCTTCTTTGTATTAATTACATGTGAACAAATGACTTTTGTAAGTCCTAAACTGCTTGGAAAATTATCAACTACCGAGAGTTGAAAAGCAGCAACCAATAACTAGTATGGAAACTGATAAAATTTCAGGTTAGGTAACGTTTAATTTGTAGTCGTCTAACAAAACCATCAATAAAGCAAGCAGAGTAAATAGAATAGAGAAGAAAAGTGAAGCAGACAAAATAAAAGAAATAAAGTAACTAGAGTAGGGGAAGTACAGTAAAATAAGAAATACGTCAGTAGATTTCAACATTTCGTTCACTCTTCAGTCACAAACGTAAACTCTTACAATATACAGGACAGGCGGATAGCAACAACAATAGAAACAGTGGACGATTGGGTTTACATGATAAAAGAACTGCCATCAGTTCCAAGGCAGAAAATCTGTGTGAATCAACAGTTTGTGCATTCACACTGCTGGATACCGAGTATTGATTAACATTGTTTCGTAGAAATCAAGCATGTTCGGATTCCGATTACGCAACGACAATAAGCATGGAAGCATTTTTAGGGACGATTCAATTACGAGTAGTCGATGCTATAGATGTTGCCAGCCTGTATAAGCGGTATGTAGATGATATCTTGATTTTTACCCATACTGTTTTCTTGTTCCACTCAGATGTTTGTAATTCCATCCACCTTAAACTTTCTGTTTCTCATGAACAGGAAGCAAACAACAGTTTATCCTTTGTAGGCGTTTCAATCACTACATGGTATGGTAACTCACTCCAACGCTCACTGCTCTGCAAAGCCATTTGGGGAGGTCAGTATTTGCAGTTTTCTTCTTTTTCGCCATTCACTCACAAATGAAGTCTCATGAGAGCCCTGTTTCATAGAGCTGTGGAGATTTGCACTGATAACCGTTTGAAAAGAGAGCAGGAGAGATTAAAAAAGTTGTCGTTCACAAACGGATATTCTGAGAAGTTCGTCGAAAGTCACAACCAGAAAAGACTGATCAAGACTGCTGTGAGCAGAGATCTTAAGAAGCAGGTCTTTCTGAACATATCTTTCAAGGGCGATCGTATCACAACCGAGATAACTCAAAAATTACAGACCACGCTAAGTCGTATTGCCCTGTGGCTGAATTGCGGTTACTATTCCAAACTAGGAGTGTCGTCCAGTTTATTCCTAACCGTGATCTACCGAAATGCCCCGTCTCACATGCAACCCATCAGTTCACTTGCAGTTGCAATGACGTGAACATTGGCAGAACAGATCGGCGCCCACGACAAGAAATGGCTGAACATGTGCTTAAGTAGCCGATGGACGCGGTGATGCAACAGGCATTGGTAACAGAGCAATTAGGGCGAAATCTGACCTCACCCATCGCAACGCATATCATGGAAACAGGTCATGTTTTTAACCCCAACAACTCCTTCCACGTACTGTTGCGCAAACGCAATCCGAAACTGCTTGATTCCTATGAGACAATGTTAATCAATACTCGGTATCCAGCAGTGTGCATGCACAAACTGTTGATTCACACAGATTGCCTTGGAACTGATGGCAGTTCTTTTATCATGTAAACCCAATCATCCACTGTTTCTATTGTTGTTGCTATCCGCCTGTCCTGTATATTGTAGGAGTTTAGATTTGTGACTGGAGAGAGTAACCAAAATGTTAACACCTAGCGGCGTATTTCTTCTACCGTTATTGGTGAATTGAATCGAGGGAACTCCGTGTTTAAACGTAAAATGAGTAAAGTGGAAGAAATATTTACAGTAGAGGAAACAAAGTAGAGTAGAGAAAATAGAGAAAAGCCGGTAGAAAAGAGAAAACAAGGTGAGGTGATTCAAGCCAATTGAGTACAAGTAAACGACTTAGTCGAATATAGTAAAACATAGTAATTAGGGCGAACTAAATGAAATAAAGGAAATAATACAAATAAACCAAAATGACGAGAGTTAAATAGAGACAATTATTGCAACCATGGCATAAAAGCCGTAGGGAATCCGTTTTGCGAATGCGCATCAACATTAAAAATAATGTGCCCATTTTATACATGTTGTCAGTTCGCTCCCAACATTGTAAATTCATCGTTGTCTCACTTAGCATATTCATGCGCCTATCGTCTTTTAGCTACCGGGACACTCACAGGCGGGAATCTTTGAAGTTTACCATTTGAGTTCACAGCTTTTAGGTCCATGATGGTGGTTAATACTTACTTACCTTTGTTTCTGATTCTCACAAACACTTTCCAAGTTCCTGATATGTTTGCTCATCTCAATTCTGCTCCTACGTAGAACTTCCAATTGCTCTTCTGTCCATAAGCATGGGGCAGTTTGTACACACATGTCCGCAACATGGCCAGTTTTCAGCAAACAAAATTTCTTCCACGTTTCCCAATAATCTGGTTCCACACGGGGAATTGTCTTCACATCTGTTGCAATCGTCTCAACCCAGTCGTTAAGTGTAAATTTCGGTGAATAATTTTTACACTGATCCATTGGTAGTTAAACAAAGATCGGTAGTGTACACTGAAAATAAAACTAATAATCATGAGAATCAAATTATATTCGGGGTGTAATGATTGATTCTGTGTTTGGTTGTACTACAAGTTATCGAAGCCTGTTGGACAACTTTGGTGGCGTATGCTAAAATCTGTGTCACGCTGGATACTTATTCTTGTATATCGCATGCAGCCGAAAAATCTTTGGGTCAAATTTGGAAACCTCGCTTAAAAAATTCTCGATGAGCTACTTTTCGTAGACTTTTCGGGGCAGCATGAATTCTTAGCAACTTTAACTCATACATACCAACAAAGTAGAGGATTTCGTCAACCTGAATGACTTCATTGGAACGATTCTATGATTGAAAGTGCTTGTGATGGGGAAGCAAATATGGTAGATTTTGTCATAGGCTTGTATAGCTATCTAAATATTTACGAACACAAAGCCAAATAACTCTCCAAGACTCAGACACAAAGTCCAAACCAGTCCAGAATCGATCTCCTGAAATAAAATTGATGCTGATACGGGTAAGTTATGTCAACTTACCTTGCTTACCAGGACAGCAAAAATGAAAGCTTTCCTTTTTTCTTGCACATTTTCAGAATTTTCACATTTGTAAAATTTTCAAGTTATCTTTGGTTCACGCAGTGGAATCAAACAGGAGCCTGGCGCTTTCAGATGTACTGATGATTACACGCGCAAAAGTTAAATATCAGTGTTTGGTTCATCAAAAAAGAACATGAAATAGTCAGAATCTTCCAATTCCTAGTTTTGCTCCAATCATATCAAAAGACGGTTCGGTTGAAGTCACAGTAAAACTCATGCTCACTGATAATGCCACCTCGTTCAGTTAAGAAACTTTCGTGACCTAAATACCAAGCCTCATCGACAGACAATACACCGTTCTGGAGCAACCTGAGAGAATTTGGACCTGATGGCAGCAAATCTGTGTATGTATGTTAAAAACTTATCTGACAAAAGTACGAATAGCGTTTTGAACAAACCCAGGCGAAGAAGGCAAAATGTTGACAGTACTGTAACTCTGATGTCGTTGATAAAGGACGCATCCTGAAGCTTTGCTGCTTCCGCGTAAGTTAGTTAGTGGCTGCTCAACGCGTAGATATATTCGAGTTCACGTGTATGCTGTAGAAGATTGTAAATGAGTAGCACAGGGCGGATGTTTCCCCTTATATACAGGAAAGCAATTCTAGTACCACATACCTTGTAAACGTTGTCTTACAAATGTCATACAGCTATCGTTTGCAACTCGTTTGTTTCCTAATAAGTTGCAGACTCTGCCAGGTGGAAAATTTTAGTTTATACAGAGGAGTTTCAGAAGGCATATTTCATTCTCGCCACTGATCTCATTTTAATTCGAGGTTAGCTCACTATGCCATGAGCCGTTTTTGTTGTTGATGGCCAAAATAAAGAGGACGGAGGCTCAGTTTGTACCTCCTTTCAGACAAGGTTTACACAGACTTCTTCATTTTTTAACTAGAACGGTCTGCAATGAAACGTTAAACGCTAAGCTATCTAACGACCTAGAATTCTAATTAGACAAAAAAAATTGATACTGAGATGAAGATCGATTGGAATAAACCCTCAGAAGTTGTTGGTAATATTCTGTTCAGGATGTACATAAAACAGTCCCAGATGCACAGATGATCAGTCAGTGTTCAGATATCAAGTTGCTGAGGTGAAAGATAGCTCAAGAGTTATGCTTTCAGTAAACCGAACGAGGTAGCCAACAACCATCACTTCAGTGGAACCACATCAAACATATAACACTAGCTTTCTCTCAAATGTATTGATTTTCTCATGCCTTAAGATTCTGATCCACCCGTACTAATTTTCCATTGGGCAGAAACCACGCAATCGCATGACAATGATTGTCAGGCCATCCATTGTAAGTGACATCCGTATTGGTGAATGAGGCTGATCCAAGTTTCCCCGGGTTGTGCAAAGTTGGCTCAATAATATAGCAGGCAACGCGAATCGGAACAACTGGCTTTCTGGGTACGGATAATATGATCCCCTTCAAATTCTTCCTCAATATTTAATAACCCCAATTTTCTGTTAACTTCTAGTCCACCTCATCCAATTATTCGTTTATCAGATCTGAGATGCCTTTATAGCAGTAGTCGCTCACAAGCGCAACATGTATTTCAATACTTCTGCTTTAAACGTGAAGATTTTCACGAGTATTTTGACTTGAACTTATCCGGTATTTGGCCACAAACTGCTGGACTCGTGTGTATGTGACAGGTAAAGCCAAAGCTGTATAGTTTTCCCCAGTAGGAACATGTCTTTCTAGGGCACGTGTAAATAATTACGGTTCAGTGGTAAATTTAATGGTAAGGGGAGCTTTTTTCAGCGCAATAAGATAGTCAATAAACAAATTATAGAAGTTCGATGGCTTGTGATTACTTGGCCAAAACGTAGTGGATTTAAAAGCGTTAGCTGAATTAAGAAGAAATATAGGGAACTAGCCTTTTGGAGGTAACTATAAGCACGACACAATAAACGAGAAGTATATTACGGCGTCCGTAAGTCTTCATACCTATCATACCATTTTAGCACTAAGTTCCTGGCTTAAAAGAATCAACGTTGGTAGCTTAGACAACGCGGCCTAAGTGATCGTCCTAGTATGAATAAATTTCAATAATGATCAAACATGGGTAATAAAGTAAACGGTTTCGTCAAAGCTCGACCTTTACACCATTGTCTAGGACTTACAATGCAATCGCCATATTGAAACATTCTTTGTTTAGATGAGCAGGATCACCTACACTACGATAAATAAGAACAAGATGGCTCCGATTTCGATTGTAGTTGATGGGCGACGGTTATAAGAATTTTAAGTGCTTACATTGTTAGATAATGTTGGTGTTGTATTATTTTCGTTAAGCAACATTGATCCTGCTTGGAATAATCTATGTCTTTTTGAAGTCATGCAGGCGCGGGCGTGTAAATTCAGGTGGAGGATAGGTGTAACAGCATATCCAAATAGAGTTTAAACAGAACGTGAGGATATTTTTCTGCAAACGAAACCGTTTTCGATCATTTCTTTCTTCATGCTGGTACACATAAACCCTGAATTAGATAACATTAGAGGAAGTTATTGGACATTAGTGAGACAATAGAAAGGCGACTGGATGAAACAGACATATGAATTCTTTGTGGTTAGACTCAAGAGCAAGGTAGGTCTTAGTTATTAAAGAGAGTGACCAAAATGATGGGCGAGGACACAACTCTCACACTAGGCAAGTGAGACGCAAGTCTTAGAAAAGCTGCGCTTACGTATGAGGAACGTCTTTAGATTCACCTTCATGTTTACTTGAAATAATTGATGAACCCACAAGGTTTGTGGACAACTTTGCGTTTATACTTCGGCTAGAGAAGTTTGTTATTCGGACTGTTAAATGGCACACTGCGTATTGTTGCAATTCGATAGGCTCAGTCATATTAAGTTGAAGTTGTTTTGTATGGTATAAAAAATATAGAGCACAATGTTCTCGAAGTACCCGCAGGAAAAGTAATAAAAGTGACCTAAGGGATGCTCGAACGTTTGAAATTTGAATAAGTAACAGCGGGTATAAAATACAATTCTATGACATGCCATGAAAGTGAGTCTACTCTGGGACTTACGATGTTCACTCGCATTCCATTTGGGCGTGGCTGATATCCGCCAAGCAGATAGAAGTGTACAAACAACTTGGATCACGTTCTGAGAAAGATGTTAGCCACAATTTGTGAAATGCTATTTCAGTCGGTGAAAACATTAGTTTCAAAGATGAATTGCCATTTTATTCTAAGCGACTTCTTATTATGATCTTATCGTTTATTTGGAATCACTGAATGGATTATTCATCTATAAACCATTTGGAGAAAAGAGAAGAGTAATATTAAAGTCTCTACGGAGTTTTCAGTGTCTCTGCGGGGACAAGCTAAGGACTTCAGAAAAACTTTACTTATCGTTCCGAAAACCTGCTATAATTTTTCTGGCAGCTAATTACATGCGTTCGGAGACATGTAGGTATTTTAAGTCCACAATAAACCTCTGAGTTGATGTATCTAACTAACGGGTGGATCTAAGCTTCACAAAGATTTTGAAGGGTTTCTTTGCCATCTCAATGAAACGACGATTATTTCATGCCATTTACTACTTGCTATCAAAAGCCAATTTGATAAACACAAGTTAGGCGACATTTGGACATTCGGGTCATTTTCAGGGTTCACCTCAAAAACACAGTTGTTTATTTACAGTGTGTTACAAAGTAGTTGCCACAAGTGTAAGCACTTGTCTCAACAAATGAAAAAAACCACTAAAACGATCATTGCTCAAAAGCGTTGTAAGGAACCTTCAACGTGTTAACCCCACAGCAATTCCACATTTTTGAGTTCCAGGAGCAATGAAGGATAGTCAAAAGTTCTATCTGACAATTCATTAATGAAAGGTAAAAACAATGGTGGACATAGGTCCAATTCCTGTGACATACCCGATAAAACAAAAGTAAGCGGGGAAAGATGGGAGTTAGCTTCGAACGGGAAGGTTCTATTATTAAAACCTGAGACTATCTAGCGGAGGGTTTTACTTCGTATGCATTGAATTTCCATTTATGCAGTAATGGGCTTGTGGCACCTGGCTAAACGCCTCAACAACATCAAAGAATATGGCTTATTATATTACACCAACAGCGTCTGCTATGCTATACTTGAAGGGCAGGGTGTTGATTACGCCTGGTTTATTTGGCAGCAACCTATGCTGATGTAGTGAATTGAGGTTGTTGACCAGAAGGTGACTACAGATAGCTTGCCTGATGAGATGTTCTGAGAATTTACAAGAAGTATCGTTAGATAATGTGTCAACGAGTAACGAAGGAGTTCCAGTCCATCGACTCATAAACATAGATAAGAATATCTTTCTTTCATTCCCGATAATTAGCATAAGTTGAACGTCACTCGCAGCTGATCATGGCCGGGGCATTTCTATGGATTTTCTGGTTGGCCCCTTTCAAAGAGAAGCAACAGACTCGGGTTCCGCTCTTGTTAGAGCCCGTCAGTAATGCATTTTCTTTCCACGGCTAGGGCCAGAGCTCTGACAACGTTTTTATGAGGTAACCACGTTGGCCATGTTTCGCCACGACATTACTCAGGTTTACAAGCCGATAATTAGCGAACGTTGTCCTTCCTGTCATTCTGAATATGGGACACACGAACGTTTTACGTCACTCCGAAGAGAGAACGTTTTTTCCGATTGACTTTCAAACGGTCAGCATAAGCGAGATGCATAGGAACTTAACGAGTTCATAAAGTAGTTTCCTTCATTGTGCATCGGGTCTAGCGATTTTTGAGGTGTTCCGAGTTCTCAGTAACCAAATAGTTCCAGCCCAGAGATCTTCACATCCTTTAAAACACACACCCAGATTTTAGTTTCTGTTCCTTCGAATAAATCAGGGGATTTCAGCACGAAGGTGTCCATACATTATTCTTCTCTTAAGAGTATCTGATCGGGATCAGAGCAAAAGAAATTCCCAGTTTCATTCTCGAACAAAGACGCCGAGTAACTCTGCCCCCTCGACTTTTAGCTCAAATGAAGAAACAGTTTGGGTCAATGGAAGCTATGTTCGCTACTGCCCTTCCAAGCCTATACCTGGCAGATATGAATAACTGACCCAAAACGTCCCTACTTGCCCTCAAATTGACCGGTGTTCCGCATATACCGTCCACACACCCGCATGCTTTCATAAAAGAGGGCGTTGGCTATAGCTACATGGTCGTAATCTGTGAGCGCAGTCAGTTGCACAAAGCGTACGTGATTGCTCATATTGCTACACATTTTAAATGATGTATATTGAGTACAACGGTCTAATGAGTCCTTCATATCGGCCAACTTCTGCGCTATATCCTGCTACACCCTGATA
>LUCH01007850.1:1649-16884 GCA_013368495.1 Paragonimus heterotremus | reverse complement strand
GTGTGCTTCTCAGCCGTGGACACAGATGGATCATATAGCGGCCAGTTACAGGTGGCGCCACTCTGTTAAAGAGTGTCGTGCCTTCTGGAGGAACCATCTGGACTTGAACCATGCTGTTGTGCGTGCGCGTTTTGTTATGTCATTTGCCCAGAGGATCTACGCTCGTAAATGCAAGGCTCTTAACTGACATTCGAGCTATAAGGGTGTAAAGAACGCTTACCAAAAGGCGTTGGTGAAGAAATTTCCCAGTTCGATTCAGGCGAGTGATCCTAACGAACACTGAGAACAAATCGCCGTAGGCACGAAAGCATGTTGTGAAGAGGTAAGCTCTGAAGGAGCTATTCAGTTGAGATAGAATTGGATTTATTTCACGTCGATCAACCTCATGAACAAGCGTCGTTCCATTCTACCTGGTTTTGAATTTAATGACGACCGTCTAGAACTTAAACGCAAGCTGGTAGAGAAAGACAAGAACAAACGCAAACACCACGAGCATTATCTCTATCACGAACGAACGCGACGATATCGCCAAACTTCACGAAAATCAGGGCGCAAATATCGGAACCCAACTCTCGCAACTTAGAACCTCCCAACAAGAAGGAAAAAGGCGGCCTCAAAGGGAGCTTTATTTGTTGCTCAGCCCGAATGCAATATAATGGTTTACAGCAACTGTATTTTTAGGTTTTAGGTGGCCTTGGGCCTAGGCCACCGAACTGATCAATCAGAGGCGAGCGCAAGTTCTCGGATGTTCGAGAATTCTGGTGGAGGTTCATATTCCCAAAAATGATGAATTCATTTTTGTTGGCAAATACGACGAATTCCTGGGAAACAATGCCTTTTCCCAACAATCGAGCAGTCGAAAGCGATGGAGAAAGTCTTTTTATGTGGGAATAGTAGAAATCTTATTTCCCTGATCGGTGGTTGTATTGGCCGTCGAGTCGATGCAGATGAGAAAATATGTGAGCAAGATGGTTCACTTATCACCGCTCAGTTACGTGGACTTGACAGGTGGGCTGAACATTTTGACGAACAGTCCAGCTGTCTTGAACCACACCATGTAAACGACGGGACCCGAATGGTCAATTATTACGTCCCAGACAGTCCTCCGTCGGAAGCAGAGGTGGCCCCGAAGCTTAAATTAGCAAAGCACGACAAGGTTCGTTGACCACATCTCTCTTCTTCACTTTTCAACGATGCTGAGGAGAGGTTGATACCATAGCTGACGAAACTCTTTCAGGCAGTTTGGGGAATTGAATAGGTACCCCGTGATTGGTGCTTATCAACAATAATTCCCGTTTTGGAAGAGACCCGAACTCCATATGACAACCACAGAGGCATCAGTCTGATGTCTGTTGCGTCTATGTTACTCACTGATCTCATTTTACGTCGGCTTACTAAATCCAAATAAAGTCGGGTACGCAAAGAACGATCAGCATTCCTCTCCGGTCGAGGGTGCGTTGATCACATTTTTATCTTGGAACATCAGCATTCTTACAGGCGGCCGACGGTCGTGGTCATTTTGGACCTGAAAGCTGCTTACGATTCAGTTGCTCGTAACATTTTCTGGAGCTGTCTTCTTCACAAGGGAGTACCAGGGAAATACGCGAATCTGTTGTGATCACTGTATGCTCACTCTGCAAGCAGAGAGAGTTTATGAACAACTGTCTCGGGCGTTCATTTCTCCTAGTGGTGTTTTTCAAGGGTACCCGATTTCCCTGTTCTTGTTAAGTCTTGTCACGGGCGATATTCTGGAAAGTGCGCCCGAGGAGTCCAGTGAACATAGTGTTGAGCTTCTTCTTGGCTCTAGGTCGAACGATATGCAGTATGCGGATGATAATGTTTTACTTACCCTCTCTGCCGAAGACATGCAGACCATGCTGAACAAGGTAAGTGACCGGGCTGGTTTGTATGGAATGCGCTTCGCATCTTCAAAGTGTATAGTGATGTTTCAAGACTGGGACAGGTAATCCGCCTAAGACTGTGAACAGTTTCTTATACTTGGACAGCATTATCTCGTCGGCTTGTGATATTGTTGATGAGATGTCAGCGAGGATAGCAAACGCACGAGTTGTCTCTATCAAACTGTGTCATCTGGGAGGTCGAAAACACGTTTGATCGTCGCTAAAAAGAAGAGTATTTGATACTTTCGTATGTCCTGTTTTGTTTTGTGGTTTGAAAACGTGGCCTGTTCGCAAGGAAGATATCGACAGGCTTGCTGTGTTTGACCATCCTTGCTTCCGCCAATTAGCGCCCATATTAAGTGGACTGATCGCGTGAGCAACCCGGCCGTTCGCCGGCGCGTATTCCGGGAATGCTGGTGGTGGTCAAACAGCAACGTGATCACAAAACTTGAAGAACCTGGCTGCTCCATTGCGCAAAGTGGGTAGGTGTCACCTGCCTGGATGGGGTCCTCGTGATCACTCAGACTTCTGGTTAGAGACGCTATCCGAGATGGCGATGTGCCGCAATCAATGGCGTACCTGCATTCATGCCATTTCTAGTACTTCTACTTAGTCTTCTTTCACTAATTTTCAACTTTCTTAGTAACGTATTCTTCTAGGATATTCCACGCCACTGTTGAGATGAGCGGCGGCCCGAGCCACAGTACCTTCTGGCTATGCTCATGTTTGCTTTGATGTTGGTGACATCTCTTGTTGTGCCCTGATACAACTCATCAAAATGTTTAAAGCACTGTGTACCGGGTTCAAACTTTGGACTGGAGCTACCTTTTGCATTTCCCTGAGCTTTTGTCGTTTGTGTCTTCTGTTTTCAGAACGAATGGTCCTTTACTTTAGCCTGTTATTTTAGTAACCAGCCTAAACAAGTTGCTCTGCAATGGCCTCCACTTTCCCGTCTTCATGGCTTATTCATTTAGGGTTACACAGGATAAGGTGTTTGGATGCAGCCATCAGCGCACAGGACTTGTGATGACTTTTGTGCCAGTTTCCCTTTTTCTCTTGACTATTATGACCGGCTAAACTGGAATTGGATGGCACCAGCCTTACATATATCCATACTGGCAACCGACTATCTTTTAGACTTCACTTTGGATTTTTGTCATGGTTACTGTTTGAGACGTTTATTCTCTTGAAGTTGTCTACTGAACAGCGGAACGCTTGTTTACACACCGCTGAGGCGTCCATATTCTTCACCTTCAAGGTCTGTCCAGCGTATGTAGTGCTTACCAGTCCAGGATAAGAGTTCCTTTTCATGGCGTGCGTTTATTTCTGATTTTGCTGGAAACGTAAATTGTTACCTTAGTATGACAGTATTTAACTCCCTATGTCTATATTGTATCGCTTCGTATGCCGTCAAAACATCGTTGTTCGTTTTACTCTGCATTGTTTACAGACGCAGTTTATCCTATGGGTAACCAAATTGCAGGCTTGACCCTGCCTCCTTTGATTAGTGTTGAGGATTGTTTATCGGATTTGAGTGGCGTTTTCCGGTTTGAAGAAGAGCTGCTCGGTTCACGTCTATTCAAAGTCGCAAAAGCAAAGTGGGTTTTTCGCCGGAACATGTGTCTCGTGACGATTTACGATTTCCCACTACTTCACTACTAACTTCCAGTTTCATAGTTTTTTGTCAGTTTTCATCCGTGTCCATAGGATTTTGACATTTTGCAACCAGTCCTTAACATTTGTAGCCGGAATCTTATATAACTATAGTCTCGATTGCACTGGTTTATTTTATGCCTATGTTTATTGTGTTCTACCATACCCCGATTAGTACTACTCGTAAATTCGGTTACTAATAGCGCATTGCTTAGTAGCGTAAACAAACTATTTTGATTAAACCCTTTTCTTATTTATGGTCTTATCATCTCTACTTATCTTACCGTAATAAGTTTCTTCTCATGGAATCCAACCTACATTCGTAAGGCGTAATTGTTTTCGAATCAGGCAGGACGTTACCGTGCTCGTTTGTATATTTTAACATTCCTTTACTTCCTGTTCTACCTTGCTATTTTTCAGGCGTGTCGATGACGGTAGCTCTCAACTGGTCGTGGTCAAAGTTTTCCCTTGTCCAAATGGATTGGAACTTATGTCGGCCTATGATACGCTTATACAGGCGTACTGTCGTCCAGTCGCTAGCGGCCACAACCTTTTATCATTCAATGTGTTAGTTTCTTCCAATATCGTTCTTTTTTCTGTGTTGCTAATTTCTTTGTCTCCATCGCTAATCCTAGCTGAGTTTGTGTTACGATACTACCAGTTTTAAATAATAGATTGTGCAGACGATCTTCATACAGATCATTTCCAACAGCGTCGATTATTGACTTGACGGCCTTGTGTCCCAAGCTAAGTCATGGAGTTGTCCTGTTTTTGTTTTGGCGAGCTATCAGTGGGACTCCTATCACACATGGTGTCTAGGGCCAGAACAATTTCCTATGTAACAACACACTGGCACAAGTCATCACATGCGGTTCCGTAAACTGCAATAGACTTTAAATTCACGTTCTGCTGTAGGTTATTCCGATAAGCCTGGCTTTTTAAAAGTATGGTTTTGATAAACTGTGCCAAACATATCACGAATCAGATGCCTTGTTCAACCTCCAGGTGCTTACTGTTTGTTCCTTCTCATATCTTACCTGCTGATTTTATTTTACAGATATATGTTTTGCGCCCTCTGATTGTCTTATTCAATATCGGTATATCGTTTTTCTAAATACAAAGGATATTTTTCACAAACAACTGAAGTTACTTGTTCATGTACTAACGTTTCCTGTATTGCCTTGCCTTATAACAGTACATTTGACGCGTATTGTTCAGTTGGAAAATTTGAGTCACATGGACGTACAGCTGTGTACACGTTTTGTCTGCTTGTAAGATCGTCGGAAACTTGGTGTGTCCGAGCGAAAGGTGTGCTTAAACTTTCGATTACGTTTGTCTCATCCAGAGGAACACAGACTAAACGCGTATGACTTCCCAAAGGTACACAAATCCGGAATTCCATTACAACACATTTGTTCCAGTTTAGTTGAACAAGTCGTGTGTACAACTACTGATTGAGTTAATTAAAACGTACAATCTGCTTATTATTTACACAGCGGTTTGTCACTCACCTCATTGTCCAGTCTGACCACGAACAGTTAATAAAAACATCATGGTGATCTAGTTATGACGTAGCCCTTGACGATTATTGTCGATTAGATCAAGAGATACACCTGCCCGATTGTACACTTTGATGACTTGAATTATTCTCAGATATGACAGTGTCTCAGTCAATGTTTATTAACTGCTGCTTTTGATTTCCTTTTTTTGTGGTTCACTTCAGTTATAACTGTCATGATCATCATCTCGGTTTATTATATTCATGAGTATGACCCAAAGTTGGGAGTGTTTGCAGTGGTTTCGGTTGAATTTTTCCTGAAACTTGTTCACGAGTCTGGCTGCGCTCATTCAGTTCAGAATTACACACCGGGAGCAACCAGTGTTCGTACAGTAATGAAACCACCTAGAGCTGATCACTGTCTGCAGATCAAGGCACTGTGACGTCATTAGTTAGAAGGAATTTTGGTTTGCTTGTTGATGTAGGGCCTGCTGGTGTAACATCTGTGAAACAGTTTTCTTTCTCTATATATGGACTATCGGATGTAGTTGAGGTGTAACATCAGTAAAGTTCGTGTAACTCCTGACTAAAGTGTACTCTAAGTCTTCTTGAAAATGCGTCACTACGTCCCACTGCATACTGTCACGTGATTCGTCGACCTGTTTTTTGAAGCTTCGAGTGGACGTTTCATAACCGGATTATTCAGCTTAGCCTGGCAGTGCATGGTGCGCGATGAAAATATCGCATTTTTTAAACGAAGCGCTGAATTGGGAATCAGTGATATTTGCGCAGGCAGTTCTTCATCGCAAGAGAAAGCACGGTCACTTCTTATTATCTAGGTGTCTTTCTCCGCTTGTAGATGTTGACCGATGACTCTGACCATCGATATTTGTTGTTTGTTTGACTTGCATATCTGGCCATTCTTCAGTGGTTCAGCATTCCGTCGTACTCAGTTGTGTTCTCATCTCGTGTTACCTCCCTGAATGGAGTTCCTGTTATCCACTTAGTCGCCTGTTTTCTCAGCTATCTTAGAAGCTTTTCGAAAATATGTCTTATTTGAGTGTTGGTTTACCATAACCCGTTTACAACTTGTTGAATATGGGTATTGTGTTGATGGTCATTATTATTCGCTCTTTGTTTGCCTGCCAATTTTCAGTGTCGTTCATGTTATCTCATATTGGAATGCTTGTTTAACTGAGGTTCATTTGATAAGCCCCCCAACGAAACCGTGGTCCTTATTCGAAACGGTAACCTTCCACCACGAGGTAATTGAGATGGCTGTTTGGTTAGCTTATGTCCCGTTGACTTGATGGAGATTGATCCACCTACTCTGACTACCACAGCTCTACTACAATCACTCTGAGTTGATAAGTAATCGAACTGGGGCTGCTAGCACTTGCCTTCAAGGATTTAGCATCAGATATCCGCAACCAGTAGGCAACTGATCAGCCGAACTAATTCACCTACGTGTTCTCCGTAACGGCCTGATGGCAATGAATTATACAGAACTGTTATTTATCCTCGCCCTGTGCTCTCACCAAGAGCCCACATGAATCCTCGCCACCATCTTCATCTGACCAAACCGGCTTCTTTTTCCCACTCTTCCTCTACTTATTGGTTCGGAATCTACAGCCAAACGTCTGCGACTGATCGCAACCTGCTCCTCGTTCGTGATTTTATCGACCAGTCGTTGGTCGATCGGTTGTGCACGCGACCTTTTCTTTGCCTGGAAGAGAAAAGGTGGATCTCGTTTCAACTGCTGCATGCACTATCACAACTACATCGTCGTTCCAAGCCGGGTTTAGATGCACGCTCGACGGATCGATCGACCGGATCTGAAGGCTCAGCTGGGGTAAGCACACAAAGAAAACCGATTAGTTTGACATCGGTCCAAATAATTTGAGCCACGTTAATTGGTTTACCTTGTTAAGCAAAGTAACGTGACACTCCTATTTGCGTTGACACTTTTATTACTGAACACTCTCTATAGTCTGCACACATCCTCATAAGGTGCCATACCCAACTGAGGACAAATGTTTGTGAGAAAAATGAGTCTGTAATGTCTAACCGAGAACTTTACATAAACTCTTCCTGAAACAATTTGTTCCTTCATTAATTTTAATGACACAGAGAGAACACGGAGTCTGCGAGATGAATTCATTTCATACACTGTTCAATCGCAAACGCTTAACACTTAAAACCTAAACAAACCAACAAATGAATAGTCACCTGTGACCCTTGTTAGAACAACCGAGGGAGACGTAATGTAACTTCTATGTCCTTTTGAGCACACAACGAAAGCTTTCGACGAGTGGTTAACAAGACCTTAACCAATTTGAACAGTTCCACCCGACTGCAATTTGTGACCACACTTGTTTTCAACCGTATTTTGCTTTTCGATCTCATTATGTAAACGCTATATCCCAACTTGCTACAAAAATTAAACTTCCCCTAACATATCAAAAAGCATTGTGCTTCTTGTAATGTGTGGGGGATGCAAGATGACATTTTCGCAGTAAATTCTTCCTCTGAGGGTTGCGAATCGTTAAATTTAGTTCGTCTGTTTCCCTCAGCACCCAGGAGATTTTGGTCTTGACTGTCTTGTAGTTCATGGCATTAGATTGGTATAAACAATAGCTTACTCATCACTGTTACCAAACAGTGCTGTGTTCTCTGGAACGGGATCATCAACTGACTAAGAGTAAGACATAACTTTGTGAAAGAGACTTCTAGTCGTTTTACTTTAGACACTTTTCCACGCAGCGTCACTCACCTCAATCACATCACGATCCACCGATTTTTCATTCCGGTTCATCGCCGCTCCCTGAAAAGGAAGCTAACAATCGGTAGTAACAGGATGATACAGACCGGTTTTTATTCATGTTGCAAGTGTTCTCTGCACGATAGATTAGAAATGGTAGATTACTCACTTGTCGGGACTGTACAAATGTAACGGCGACGTCCTCATAGACACGCCTATAGACGTAAGCCTGGCGGGTTTCCCACTAGCAGGGAAATCCATTTTTAGCATTCATCGTGGTTAAGTGATTGTCAGTTTACAACAATAACGAGCCAATGACCCGATCAAAAAGAGGGTTTATGTTCCGGGTGATGGGGTGCTTACGCATTGTGACGTGTACATGAAATCTGTCTTCGCTGTGATCATTGGCCGGTCGGTCAAATACTATCGTTTAGGCGTGCTAGTCAGCAAATCGCAGTGGGGTAGAATGGTGGCTGATACCGGGTACACCAAATGATCAAGCAGGCGCGCAGGCAGTGTTATCGACTGCTTCCCCGACGTAGCTTGTGGTATGTTCGCATGCATTCACAGTGACGAATATCGGTCGGTCAAGTAAACCACACATTTGTCATGAGCTACCTGCGTCCAATTACATTGTTACTCAAGAAGTCGATATCAACTTGGTTACGTCAATAGGATTTTAACCACGTGATGCAACCTGTCAGATCAGCTATACTGCGTTCCAGCTGTGATAGATGAACATTACAATTAAACAGAGACCACGATAACAAGCACTCGGTATATTCCATTTCAGCATATACATATATAGTAATTGACAAATGCTATCCGAACCTATATATATATATATATATATATATATATACATATATATGTATATATATATATATAAAGTTCGGATGACATTTGTCACTTACACTATATAGTTACCTTACTACGTCTTGAATTAAATGTCAGTCCTGGTAGTGAGAATTGAGAAGATCGTTCCCCAAGAAATTCAAGTGTCTCTCGAAAGCGTAACCTACGGGACCGACTCAGCAGTTGTATTGCATTACACAGTGATCACACCAGATTCAATACCTTTGTTGCTAAACGAGTTGTCGCAACACACACACACACACACACACACACACAAGAAGTCTGTTCAGACAGTAGAAATATGTTTGGTCGACGAGTAACCCGGCAGAATTGACTCCTCGAAGAATTCGGGGTCCGAGGGATCGAAAACTTGGTCGAAAGGTCCTGGTGTCCTTATATTAATGATGAATAGTCGAGGATTTGATCGATTTCAAGTTGAACATCACTCACAATTGACCACGGCTTTCGCATTCTCATAGACTCTCGAAAATGGCCGACTGGGAAGTCTGTGAGAATGCGAAAGCCGCGGCCAATTGTAGGTGATGTTCAATTTGAAATTCTCATATGTATGACGGATCTCAGTCCGGAGACACTTCTAGATTGAGTGCATAAACGGAAGTCAAATTTAAGCGTCAATAGGTTTCTGTGAACTTACTGTTTTAAATTTACTAGGTCTGTTCGCTGCTTAATCACTTTTCGAACTAGTTTAAACTTTTGGAATCGACTGTGTGGCTAACGCGCTTCAAGAGTTGGCCGTCTGAACACTATGGTCTTTTATTTCACATTTGGCCACGTACTGTTTCGTTAGCAGCTGATGAACTTGAAGTGAACAGGAGGGAGTCGAGTAGAAAATCTTTAGTCCAGTACAGACTTCAGAGTGGACGTCATAGCAGAAGACTGTCATCTAGTTACACTCTTCTACATGTAGAACGCATGAGAGGTGCATCCAGGGCAAGCTGGGAACGACGAATTCGTTGGTGTATTTTTAGGTGTTTTTTCGAAGTCCCGTGTTTTTTGTTTGTCTTTTGTGAGCATCTTAGGTAAGATTAGACGTCCATCAGTTTTGTGACATTCTTCATCGATTGACACCCACGTGAAATTTTGGTGGCCGGTGTAGGACATTTTTGGGTGTCAAAATTATATTGAAATGACCCCTCCTGCTCTTTCCTGTGATCCTGTGTACGCAATCATCCGTCGTTGTTATTCTCACAATCCACATTCAAGAGTACAAATTCTCCAGTTTGCCTCCCTAGTCATTGATTTCCTTCCACCTACCCGCACACACGTTGCTACCTATCAGCCGCTTTCTTCTCACCCCTATAAATACGGCCTTCTTTCTGTCCGTCGTGAAAGTGTCAACAGCTGATCGGTTTGTTGGAAGGCCAGGTATTGAGTCACACAGCAGACCGGTCCGATCGCTTTTCGTTGGATCGTCCTTGCCTGTCGACCGCCTGTTCTCGTCGTTGTGTATTTGGGCCCTCGAGAGCCTGTCGCGGCCAATCATTTCACTTTATCTCGCGGACACAAACAAACTGAGGTTTGTTTCTGTACTTAATCATATTGTTTATATTATTAGTACCACGTTTCCAACGATCGGATTTGGTTCTGATACTTGGTGTCGTTGGTTATACGTGCGCAGCTTAGCGTTCTTTGGAAGAACTGACAGTGGTCCCATTGTATGTTTCAGAAACCTGATCCATCCACATGGAGGATGTTCATAGAGTATCCGTTTTCGACCGTCAGTGTCTCCGAACTATTAACGGCATGCGGTAGGAATACCGTGTCAGCAATGACGGAGTTCGCTGACGTGTCTTCGGATCTGGTAGACTCTGTCAACTCTTGAGTACTTTGACTTCGTCCCACAGGCTTCGTTGGCCTGGTCACATCTTACGAATAGCTGTCCACCACCTGCCACGCTGTACCTTGTTTGCCAGTGGTGGGTTAGGCTAGAAGCGATAGCCCGGTGATCAGCATATGACTTGGGTTCGAGGTATAAAGACATTCACTCTGAAGCTTGCTTCAGTAGGGCGCTCATAGCGCACTGGCTGGAATCCGAAGGACATTGAACACCTCTAATTGAGGACGTTGTCCTGACGGGGAATAGAAATCAGTGGCGCTTGTGTTGCGAATATCCGTGTACGTCGGTGTAATATCCCTTCCTTCTCCTTCCACCTTTTCTTTCCGTACTTAACACAACGTCTTTTTTTCTTGTCGTGTGACATGTTTGCCAATCCATGTTATTTTTCGCGTATTAAGTATCATTTGTGTGTATACAGTGTAAATCCGCAGACCAAGACCAGAAGTCTGATTCGCCAGGTGATGGGCTAGTGTGAAGAAGAAAACCCTTGTCCGTCAGAATCAAAAACTACAGACTTCAAACTGGAATTAAAGGCACCGAAAGTGTAAGGCAAGAAGTAGTTCAGTGTAAGAATGCATATTATTGTACTCGGTATAAAATGGAGAGGAAAAATGAAAAGTTAAAGTTAAATCGAAAAACAAACACTCATCATATGTTGCGGCAACAAAGGCACGGAAAAGAAGTGATAGGTGGCCACTGTGGTCCGGATTTTTGAGAAGCACAGCAGGCGATTTAACAAACAACGGTGGTCGTTGCTTGATACGAACGAAAAATGGTTACAGCAGACACAACTTACTTGCGCTTGATGTGTTCGTTGTCGCTTCGCTTGCAGTGTACTATGAATACGCTGATGTTCTAACGTTCTGAGACGTTCAGCGGTTTCGCGACCGCATTCAGCACAGTGCCACTTAGTCATCACGACCTGTTGCACCCTTGCGTTTCGCGCGCTTCAAGTCGCAGTTTTTTAAAAAGTGATTCCGGATAAAATTGGGGAACTCACCCCACTTCGGCACAATTACAAAGTGCGTAGTACGTGGATAGTCTTTTTTTCTTTTAAATTAACTGCCATAATGTACAATATCCTGCAAAAAATGGACTTCCTTGAGCGCATTGGATTTGCAGGCCTAACGAGCCACCTCACTACGAGCGCTCTCTTCGAGACCACAGATTGCTGTCAAACGTCACACTGTGTTGAGCCTTCGAACAGACACCTCCTCGCAATAATAACCCGTGTAAACTGGTTGACCACGTAAATGCTCACGTCACATTCCTCACATTTCCGATTATATGCAACTCTTTGCATTGATGCATTGTGAATGCTTGTAGAAAGTAACGTCCGCAAAATGCACACTTCGCGATGTCTTTATATTCATCAATGCACTTGTACATGGAAACTTCTAGAACTGAATTTTGCAAACGGCACCCGATTACTTTTTTATTGCCTCAAATCCGTATTTAAAAAAATGTTAAATAAAACCAAATGGGTAAATTCTTATCTTATACATGGTAGATTTCTTTAGATGGTGGTTTTCCGATATCTTGGTCACTGCTAATCCCATCCCTGAAGGTTGTGCAATAAAAAGAATTATCGATATTAGTTCGTCGTTCTCTATGTTGACCAGGTTTTAATGCTATAACGACAGTGAATCATTCCAATTATTACCGACATGTCTTTATATATGTCAGTGGTTCATTCAGTCTCCATGGTACGTGATGTTTTTTAAATAATTTTTTAAGGTAGTCATTCTGTTTTTTGTTAACCAGGCTAAATTAAGCTATATTGACCAGGTACCGCCTCTAATTAACTGGTCGCCGGGACTGTTTGCCGACAAGCGCCCTGTTTCCATACGTCCATAGTTTTGAAGGATGCAGCCTGACATACTTATTGGGCAATGCTGATGAACGACGCGATAAAGATAGTAAACGGTGAAACACAACTGATTAACAGTATGATATAGACGATTAGCCCATGTAAAATCTGTAGCTACAGGCTCAACAGTTTTTAGCGATGGTTAGCTGAATCCGACCGTCATGTTTGAGAAACTACTGAATCACGATACCGAATATCCGGTACATTTTTCAGAGTGAACTTTACGTAATAAGTAGTCACCCAAAATGTACTTTGGCTTGTTTCACTTTATTTGACATACTTTTATTCGATCACTTAAGAGGCGAAAGAAAACGACTAAGTGCGAGTGTGTTATCTAATCTTACAGGTCTTCCCATCGTTTGTCATGCGTGTTCCTCGTTGGATATCGTTGTTCACAATTTTTCACCAGTGTGTTCGTTCTTCCTCAACGTACTAATCATCAGGTACTTTCGCTAAGTGCACTAACAGCCCTTGTGTGTGTTTGATTTGAAAGAGACTTGTCGAAATAAAATACTGCGTTCTACCACCAGTACGTCCAAATGATAGATTTGATTTTTTCTGAACTGCTTTCAATAAGCATTCATGGGCAACTGCGGTCAATATCATTTTCAGTAAGCTTTTTTCTCGTTACACTCCGTAATCTGTGAATTTCATTAATTTGCCGTGCGCTTTTTGCAAGTCAATGCCCTTCAAAAGCAGTCATGCCTGTTCACTTCGACCGGTTTGGCATTCACCCGCTATTGCTTGAGGCCTGACAGAGCGGGCAGCTTACATAGGTCGTTGGTTTCGGTCGGAAACCAGCCAAGTTTTATCTGATTAGTGATTAAAAATCCCAGATATCAACTCATGTGCAGTGAACGCGTCCTGTTATTAGAGAAGAACGTACAACATAGTTAGATTTGTTTGAGGGGGAACTGTTGTAACCGAAACTTTGACAATGTAATACAAAAGTGACCGTTAGATCGATTCCCTTATGAAGACTGGAGGTGTTTTTCAAATGTTTCTGAGCCTATTCGTCGGTTTTTTTTAAAAAGTTTTTATGGCGCACATCTGTGACGTTCGCATGATATTTACTTGAAAATTGCTCGTTAGGTCAAATGTTTTACTGACATCCATGAAAGGTACGGATGTGTATGGAGCATTCGAAAGTCTAGAACTATAGTTCAGGCGGTTGAAGGCCTTCAGTGGCTCGCACTGCGCCGGTGATTTCTCTTCCAAAAACACTCACCTATAGAACAGCTCTTTTGGAACCCTTTAAACGTACGTTAAGCTGTGATATCTTTCATCATATGAAAGGACTTTGCGGGTAAGCCTCGGTGCTCCATTTGGTCACATGTGTGAAATCTTTCAGGCCTTTGAGTTAAATGTACTCCCTTGCATATGAAAAGTCAAAGGCGTTTCAACCTTGTGTACAGTCTTTTACATTTAGGATAGATGCGAATCTGAAATGGCTGGCTCTTATTTAAATAATCGGGATTATTTAGTATGAGTGTCACTCGAGTGCACGAAGATATGTAAACGGTGTTTTCCTTCGTTGTCATCCCAATCTGTAGGTTAGCACGGCCAATTTTCTCCAGTGATGGACATCGGACTATATAATCACCGACGTATAATCCAATCTCCCATCTGATCAACGAGGCTATTAGCGCGTTTAAAACTTGTATCATTTTCTTCCACTACTACACACTACTACGTTAGGTAAGCAGTGTGCACTCAATGCACGTAGATCAGATAAATACATTGTTTCTTGAGGTCAACCGACAAAGTTTTGGTAAGTCTTCGTTTTGACGGTGTTTCATTATTAACAGTTAGGGCGTTTGATATTTCCTGCTACACCTTTTAAAGTTTACCTCCGTTACAATGCTCAACTTTATCGGAATTCGAACCCTCGACGGCTGCAGTGTGTGTTTTGCTGGAGTCCTTATCATCCGGTCTTTGATTTTGACTGGTTTCTTCCGCATCAGTCATGGTGTGAGAAGAACGTAGACGCGATTGTATAATTTTCTGATCGGCGGACTAGACGCTTCAGTTTTACTGCCAACCTTTCCGTCGGGTTGATGACAGTAAATCAGCCTGCCCAGTTTGTGATCTGTTTTCTCAAAGCGTCGACCTTTGGATATTGATTGTTGTGTCAAAACGTGGCATGCTGCTTAGTAGGAACTACTGTTCGTTCGCGTTAGTTTCAATCAACTGTGGTTTAACGTCTTGCTCAGGTGATTCCACCATATGATTTCAGTTGGGAATTGGTGTGCATGCTCGCCACAAAATCGTTAGCAACAGATATCAACCTACGATTCAAATGATTTTAGTATTTTTTTGCGGATTAGGCTAACGGCGGTATTGACCAGAATGTGGAAATTATGTTCGACTTGTAGAACTCCTAACTACGAAACTCTTCATGCTGGGTATTTCTTTTATCCAAGCCCATCTGTACACAATACTCAGACCTAATATTCTTACTCTCTTTTATTCGCGTAGCACACACTGCTTACTCCTGACTGTCATCTGGCCTTCTGCTCACGTGCACACAATTGCTTCTGTCAACTTCCACCGTACAGTCTTATTTAACTTATGCTTCACGGTCTCTTACATTAATCGCATCGCTTTCCGGTCATGCTTACTCACGTGGTAATCAGCATATTCACCGGTTTTCGTAAATCTTCCCTGAATTGAGATCTCCGAATTTCTGTGTGTCTAATTTCTTTCGGGTTAAATTAATTTATCCATTGTTGGACGATACCTTTCATCCCTTGTATATGCTTCCCTATATTTGTATGTATTGAAGAATATATATATATATATATATATATATATATATATATATATATATATATATATA
>LUCH01007849.1:10267-24180 GCA_013368495.1 Paragonimus heterotremus | reverse complement strand
CGCCAAGGTAGCAGAAAAGGTCAGCCCGAACGAATTCACAACTCATAAACCAACTTCGCCGTACAACAGTGACGCGACCGTTTGACGCCGGCTTCGGCTAGTCGAACAATAATAACAACAACAGCGGAACTGTGGATCGTCGGCCAATGAAAGAACGCGAGTCGATACGACACAATAACCGCTCAGTTGAGAGTGGTGGCAAGGTGCAAAGAAGAATGACAAACAGTTAAGCGGGTGCAAGAACGCCAGTGACTGCGACACGCTCCTATGTCCAATACTGTTTCTAATCAGCAAGCAACCGCGAAGTTCTAAATTAGCGGACGATGCCCACCGACATTACTCAACCAAAACACGACGGTCTTCACAGTGGGTGATCACGTTGCTGCCTGATCACCTGGTGACTTTTACTCCAGCAGAATTATAGTACGAGTAGTAACAATACACGCTAAGCTGGCCTAGAAAAGATGCCGTGAAACCACCTCGTAGTAATCAACCGTACAAACTTGAAATCAGACGAGACAAGTCGTGAAATCAAGTATACAAAATAACAAAGGATGATTCCGAAAATAAGTCTCAATATGGTTTGCATGGTTATCTCAAATAACATCTGTAAAGGATTTGAGCACGATTTGATACCAAAGTATGAATATGAAATGTAGCATAAAGGTTGTACACAACTCACTTTCAAAGAAATGACAGCTTGCTTGAGTTTGTCCGGGTCTTTAACATCGCAAGATTCCGCTATTTGTGAGTGAATAGCTGCATAACAGAAGATTATGTTCGCCCGCTCAAACAAGCATGTGCATAATTCTGAATGAACCTCAAAGTGCAACGAATAAAAGATCATACTTTTCGATTTCCCGGATATGTCTGTCCATTTCCAGTCGACACGTGCTTCTGTCTCGGTCATTGACACTCGGGACTCCAATGCCAACAAGGTGTCATGGTAACTGAATAAATAAAGCAAATAAATAGTGAACCGATTTAGGTAAGACAGCATACCTATCTCTCAAATCTCACCGTTCTTGGCAAATGTGCATTGAATGGTAAGTAAACGAGACATCCAAAATTAAATCTAGACAAGATTTTGGACTGACACTTAAAATTTACTACAATTAACTCAACAAAGTTGAGGTGATAATCCCCCTACCAGCTAACGTCACGTGCACCAAGAGGGACACGAATTCAAGCAAGTGAACGGTAAAACCCTCAGAAAAACACAAAAGAACCAAAAATACATTGTAGAAGGTTTCCAATGGTAACGTTTAATGAACACCGCCGAAATTTTTATAGACGAAAATTTACTGACCGCTGGATGTCAAGTCGACGGTCTAGACAATTTAATCGCTTTAAATCTAGCAGTTTTTCATGGTTCATCATCATCACCATCATCATCAACATAATAGCCATGAGCCTGACCAAAAGGTACTGTGGTTCGGGCCGTCGCTCACTTCAACAGTGACGTGGAATATTCTAGAAGGAAACGCCACTAAGAAGGTTGAAAAATATTGAAAGAAGTCTAAGCGGAAGAACTGGAAATGGTACGGATACAGGAACGCCATTGACTGCGACACATCGCCATCTCGGATAGCGTCTCTAACCAGCGGTTTGAGCGATCATGGTTCGGCGACATATAATTGGTAGCTTATTGCGAATCCTCTTCAATCTGGGTCCTAAGTAAGCATTAACAAAATTCGGCGAAGTGATAGGTGGTGTGGTTAGCAAACACATCGTGTCAGTGTTCATGCACCACAGCACGCGAGATTCGTTATGAGCAATGGTAGTTGATGGGAAATAGCCAGCAAATAGTCACAGTTTAGACGTGGAGGTCTTAAAATTAACTAGAACCAAGTACATGCTTATGTTTCATACTTGAAATATTACCACATCACCGCAGATGTCACAAGTTCACAAACGCTACATTGGTTTTCCTTAGAAGACAAGTAAGCATAATAACGAGGATGACTACGATGAAATAATAGGAGATTTTCATAACCGAAAATGGCTCGGAACCATTTACTTCAAGATATCTAGCAAACGACACTCAGTATCTTCTGGTCCTTGACAGCGAAATTGAGTAGAGCAAACCGAGGCAAAAATTGAGGATGGTTTTTCCACACTTCTACACCAAGCCGTGGGCTGCCCACCGTGCTGTTGTTTCCCAGTCGCACCCAGAGTACAAAAAACGAGACAAAATGATATATGACGAGTAGACATGTGCAAGATGAGTCCGTGCTACTGTGAATGATGAAACCAAACTACTCGGTGTAAAAAAAAACACGACGTATTATTTAAGCCACATCTGGCGATGTATTTAACCGAAAAGACTAATTGCGTCCAGGCGAACCGTAACATCAGACGTTTCATGCCTCGGTGCCAAGTTATCGCCTGATTACTAGGCTGCCTGTTCTATCCTACCACGGATCGCACAAATAAGGATCAGCGAGTATAACGGAAAATTGGGATGCGAGGCATATGTCCGAATCGATTAAATCGATGAGGTCGCGTTGGACATGAAAACGGTTGCACTGCTATCCCTGAGGATTCGTTGTCTGAGATGTTCGTCACAAACACGGTAATCCCACCACACAGGGGCAGTCGCGTGCAAACAGGTGTTAAGGAATCATAATCGGCGGACATCTTTCATTCCAGCAGTCCAAGTTTCACAAACACAGAAAAGCAGTGTACAGATGCAGAGCATACCTGACCTTCTGCAAACAGATTCACGTCTTTCTGTCGTCATAGGTAGCGCTGGTGGACAATTGCTCCTCCGGTCATTCGGGTGCGGTTGTTGACCGTTTCTTTCGGATCCTCATCAATACATAACCACTGAGGCGAACAGTATGCCACCACCAACAGTAAGCACAGAACAAGACTCCCACAAACCTTAAACTAGTAAGTTACGCGCCTAGGGAGCAATGCACATTCCAAATCAACGAAGTGATATTACCAACCTGCTTAAAACATCTTCAGCTGCCCGCAAGTAGTCTAACATTAAGGCGATATCGTTTGCATAATCACAATAATCAACTCCATAACCCGGTAAAAGCTCCATGCAGTCGGAATACTCGTCTTCCAATGGTGTCTCTAGCATCCTACGCATAGCAATACTAAATGGGAGGCTGATAACAAATAACTTTATCAAACACTCCCTGGTGATAGAAAATGAGCACCTACTCATTCCGATGTCTGTTTATATAAAGCCATACATATCCGGCAGGCGCCTCTTTAGATAACAGAACCAGAGAACGGCTCTTGTTTATTTACTAATTATGATAGATTCAGATTAGCAAACGTTTTCACACAGAGTAGACCAATTTTCAGTAGGCGCGAGGTTGACTGTCGCGTAGTTAAAAGTCGGCAGAATAACAAGACTGTACTGCGTCTGCATCGCAGGTTGGCACATTAATAGGTGGACACAATATTTCAGACTGTTTCCCCTTGTTCAATTTGAAGTCGCATGTGGAAACATTTGGGGTTGCATTCAGAGTTGTACTTCTTCAACTACTGGTTTATACTTTTACGAACGAACGTTACATCCCATGAAGACTGATCCAAGGGGAGTTAACCACCCTAGTGAGTAAACGCCCGATATCGATTTTTGATTGTATTGAAACAACCGCTCCTACGAAATAGGTTATGACGGTGCGCAAAGATCTGATAGAATAAGGGAAGCCCGGGACAACGATACCCCACTCACTGACTGAAGTGGAACTAGGGTAGTGGGTAAGCGAAACAGACCGCCAGGAAATGCCACTAAAACGTTCTGTGTTGATATTTGATTGAGTTTTATATGTAGTCGTCATGACAGTTACTATTCCTTTATCCTGTAGAAAATGCTTCAATTCTTCAGTCATAAAATGACATCTTTCCCACATATGCAACTCAGTTGTTTATTCTCAACGTATAGATACGTTGACACCAAGTGTCTCAGTTGAAACAGGACTTTAAGCAGAAAGTCTCGTTTCTTCTACTTTATCATAAAACTATGGCCTGGTCTTCTAAGTACGACTGCATCAGTCGAATACTATCGCTCAGCAGTGATATAATGCAGCCAACAATAAATAGGAAATAAACGTGACCCTAAGAGAACTAGTGTCAACGTATAGAAGCATCCTACCGCACCGATAAACACCACACTACCTAACCACAGTTAAGTGATTAAAAGAATACGAGGAGTTGCAGACACAAACACAACTGAATCACAGTCCAAAACTAACTTCCACTGAATCTGAGGTCCTTATGTCAGTTATTTACGTGATACATTGATGATCGGAAATGAACGTTTAACTCAGTTTTCCAATTTGGCATCAGCTACCAAATTTCTTCGGTGAGGTAACCGCAATACTTGTACATGTAGCCAACCAAGAGATGCTCTAACGGGACTATATGGCTAACGGCACTCGATTTATTAAAATTCGATGATCTTCAGATGACTTAGTGCTCGCAAAGCCGGCTGCCGAATATGCGGCGTGGCGTATAATCACATGGTTCATAGGAGAATGTACAAGGTTTCAATATGTTCGTCAGCATCAACTTCATCCACATCAGTACAGAAATGGTTGACAATTATGTTTAACTGTCGCAATGTGTCCACCCGTAGACTGTGTATAAATCAGAAAGACCGGAAGATAACGGTTGTTTGGCGTATTGCACACTTAAACTTGTAAACTCTCACGGAGTGTACTACTCCGTCTACTGGGCCTGACTGAATTTATTGCCGTACGCAGCTACAAGAATTTTGCATAAAACAAATCCATAGGAACGATTAACCCCTGCTGGCCTGGCTGCAATCCGACGAACGTTACATAACTCTTGTCTCAACATACTTGAATCTCCTCGTCCATATCCACCTTAACCGGAACCCTGAAAAACTTTCGGCGCTATGTGGTCTTTCCTTATTTAAACAACATCCTCAAACTACCCCAACATTATCCTACAGATGTCACCTCTGACGGTTCCATGCAACCCTACTCTAAGTATATTGCTATCAAGCCTTGTAATTAGTATGCACATACAGGTTAATGAATAATTGACCAGAACTGGGCAATTGGAGAACGGCAATTGTTGTCATAGAACGGTTCTTAGTGAGAAATAGTTGATGTCAGAAAATAGTAGACATGGAATCCGGGATATGCCGTTTAACGCGCTGATTCCGAAAAGGGATTCAGTGGAGTATGGTTATCTACATTAATCTAGGCTTACTTCGCCCTTTTATACACGGTGACAGCACCGCCTCCATTGTCCGATGTGTGACTATAAATCAAACTGCGCAGCCATCTGCCGTACTTACTGCGAACTTTCGTTGTACACAATTTGGTTCTTCTTAGGACAACGAGGCTCTCTGATTGCCTCTGGACAACTTGGGTTCTATTCATTCAAACAACAGCGCGGTCACGAAATACAAAGACTCTGACTGTTCCACTGAGTAAAGTGAGTAGGTGTCGCCTGCCTGGATGGGGTCCTCGTGATCACTTAAACCGCTAGTTAGAGACGCTATCCGAGATGGCGGTGTGTCGCAGTTAATGGCGTACCTGTTTCCATACCATTTCTAGTTCTTCCCCTCAGTCTTCTTTCAATGATTTTCAAACTTCTTAACAGTGTTTTCTTCTAGGATATTCCACGTCACTGTTGAGGTGAGCAGCGGCCCCAGTCACAGTACCCCGTGGTCAGGCTCATGGCTGCTATGATGAAGTTGGTGATTCATCTCTTCGTTTGCTTACCTGTTATAAGTTAGCTTGAGGCTCAAAAAGCACCTTGATCGTACCTCCTTTAACTAGGTATAAGATGGAACTTTGCTCCAGACCTATACTGCCACCTTGTCGTGGTGGACAGCCTTTTGCACTGCATCCATTTAGAGGGCTATGCTGACTAGAACTTCGGTTCTTCTAGGCACAACCATGCTATACAGGCCAATCGGGAAGAATCAGACAAAAGGTATGTGCACCCATAGGGTTATGTCTCGTGCTGCTGACCGCGTGGGAATGTATAAACAGTTAGCGACGGTTCTATTGGCATAAAACAAATATTTATACAGTTGCAACATTGTTATCTTCCAAGCGAAGAGAAACGGAATCTGAAAGGAGACTTTCAAACAAGAACACTCAGATTGTCCGACGGTTGACCATGACCACAAGCGTATTATCCGATACAATAGAAAAACTTTTGGTATCATTCAAAAGCTTGATATGGCCACGAGTACACCCTCTGTAGGCAGCAGTGATCACAAGTAGACAGTATTGGCTTATTCACTGTGTCCTCGGGTTACGCAAACCTCTCACTGCTAAATCAGCCGGACTTTTGATTCGGAAGTTCTGATGGGGTACCCCAGGAAAATTTAATCTCCCGTTGTCATGTCGGGTCAAAATTTTGAATCATAGATATCCAAGGTGGAATCCCTTGGGTCAAGCCCCTTTCGTGACATAAGCGATCTGGAAGTATTAGAAGTTGTCGCTGCGTTGATAAGTTAGTCCGCTCATTTCCACTTTCTTCCTCCTTCCCATGTAACTACCCCCTATCCAAGTCAATACAACCGGCAAACACTCATGCTTTTAACGTCCGCACTCTTCGACAAACGGGTCAACAAGCTGTTCTTGAGGACACCCTTCCAATCCTGAGCTGGATATCTGCTGAGCCTTCAAAAGGCGTTTTCACTACCTCAGTATCCTCCTTCACCTGAATTCGCCCTTAGATTATACTATGGGTCAGTGATTCTCAGAATCTGTGGTGACGACGAGGTCAAATCTCGCAGTCAGGCTGCAGTGAAGATCGCACTAAGCCCTAAGACAGAGCAGGGCCCGCTAGAATGGATCTAAGTTAAAGGTCGTCTACGTGGCGTCACACTTAATACTTCAGTCAAAGTCGGTCGACACGTACTAGAAGAACGTTGAGTGTCTGTCACGTCTGCATGTGCTCCAACACTTAATAATCCAGATGCCATCAAGAACACTTACGATTCTCACTATAATCTTCTGAGATAAACTAAGCACTCGGACGTCGTGATATGAAGGCACAACTTGGTCGTCCCACTCCAAAAGAGAAGCTCCTGAGTAATGTGTTCAACGTTTATATTGCGACCCTAACGACGACGATCGGCCATCACAATTGTGTACACTTCACGGACTCCACATATCAAGCTGTGCACTTCAGCATAAACGGCAGCAATGCGTCACGTGGAGACCACACTGTGTAACTCAACCGTGTATATAAACCGGTCATATTACCACCTGCCATTTCTAGTTCTTCCGCTCAGTCTTCTTTTAATGTAATGTAATGTTTTCTTCTGGCATATCCTACGTCAGCTGAAGTGAGCGATGGCCCGAGTCATAGTACCCTGTGGCCAGGTTCTTGGCTGCTATGATGATGATATCACCATCAGCTCTCGTTGACGCCCCTTCATTGGGGATCGTCTATCACTTCAGAGTAACAACCTTGACTGTATCATGCCACTGCTCGAGGCGTTTCGTTTTAGAGTTTCGTGGCACGTTTACTACTCCATGTGGTTTACATGTGTCATATATATATATATATATATATCGTTTACTCACGGACAATCTGCTCATGAACTAAAAGTACTCAATTGGAAATTGAGCTACGAAGAAACACAAAACGCCTATCAAACAGCAATGACAGGTAAACCGCCCGGGTCACAACAGCAGCTGATCCAAACGAACAGCGGGCAAAAACATCGACAGCCATGAAGCCTCTTGCAACTAGGTCTATTTCCAAGTAGCATTGCGGACACGACAGAAGTGAAGCTCTGCTGAATCACCAGAACACACGAGCAACGGCGACTCATGCCTTTGACTGGGAAGACGACAAACTGTCGTAAACTGAAAAGTAAATTCACAAAGAATCTGTGTGATGACCATGTGGCTTAGTTCGCCGAACGAATCAAACAAACGAAGGCATTTTTGTCGTGAAATAACCGGGTACTGTTTTCCTTGATTCGTGGTCATGTCGGTTTTTGTCAAGGTATTAATCAACCTATATGTGAAATGGATGACTCTCGTATACAAAGCCGGTCATGGTGACATAACAAATGGGCTGGGCATTTTTGGGAACAGCTTAACTGGCCTGATCTGGCTCGTTCGGTTGTGAAAGATAGTGATTGTATGGTTAATTTTGACAATACCCACAACTCTCCGTTGTAAACCGAATTGGCTTTAGACCTCAAATTGAGATGTAATAAAGCCCTGATCCCAGGATCTTTTCTCTATAGCTCACTCCAAAGATAGCAGTGAAAGACTGTTGTCTTAACTGAGAACACTATTGGTGCGGAAGACGCATATAGACTCCCGATATTCGATTACCATTGTTTCCGCCGGACAGCCTGTATGAAATAAGCTGACTATGTAAGCAACGCGACAGTGTCAGCGCGTGTTTGGGAAATTCGCAAATTTATGACCAAAAACTAAGACAATGAAACCGAGCAGTCTTCAGTGGTTGGGTCAAGTACTGGTATACCGACGGAGCGTCTGCCAGACCATGCGTTGTACAGTGTGGCTGCTGAAGGTTGGAAGAAACCACAAGGCGGATAGGAGATGACGTGGTCACGGCTTATGAAATCCATCGACAGTCCAGCTGAGTACGGTTGGTAGATGCCGCCTACCTGATTGGAAGTTCGCGACCATCCACATCGCTGGTTAGAAACATTCTCAAACTTTTTACACAGAAGTCAGGAGACAAATCACGACATGGATTCACTTTGCACATCCTCGTCAGTCGTTAACGTGACTAGCGTGAAAACAAAACAAGATTCAAGTGAAACGGTTAAAAGCACCAGTCGGGCTGGGACGTGAGTGGTACCCACGGCTAAACCCGTGGCAAACAAAGCGTGACAGTCAGTCGTTTTTGCACGCACAGAACCGGCTGTTTTTCAATCTTTGTTTGCCATGGGTTCAGTGGTGGGTACCACTCATGATCCAGCCTGACTGGTACTTTTAACCGTCTCACTCAAGTTTTGTTTTGTTGTCACGCTGGTCACACGTTTACGACTAACGAGAGTTTGTGAAATGAATGCATATCGAAATTTACCTTGACCATTCTATTCAAATAGTTCAAAGAGATTCAATGTTCCAAACTCTGATACAGCATTGATCACAGTCTGCAGCAAGCCTGTATCTGTAAACCCGTTGGATCTTTCCATGAGACCCAGTTATTTTTGACCGTTTGTTATTTTGTCTTTTTCTTTTCCGCGTTATATATCTGCACATATTTAGTACTCCGCAACTTCGTGAACCTTGTCAGGACCAACGACAACCCGAGCTACTGTACCAACAGATGCGGCACAAATGATGATGATGCTAGCAGTGCTTCAGTTCTGATATCCATAACAAGGCCTGGAAGGATCATGTGAAAACTCTGAGACCAAAGTCACTACAAACCTCTTCATTGTAGAATCATGTGATCGTAAACGAAGGCTACTACCCTCGTCAGTTACCTACTATAGATCCACCTGAAATCAGTGATCTGTAGATTTGTGTTCGATCTCGGGTTACTTGACCTAACAGTCTGCTAGGAGGTGGACGGTACGCAATTCTAATCAGATTGATTTTGATAACGATAAATCATCACACTATGGTCCAAGTGTAATCAAGTTTAATTACCAAAAGGTGAAAAGTATACTACGTGGGCATGAATTGCACACACCCAGCGAGTAGGCAAACAGCTTTTTTCACTCTCCTACCCGCCATGAAATTCATTGTTCCTTCGGCTTCTGGGCCCAGTTATTTGCGAAGAACGAGCAATCTGGTACACGAAAAATCATCCTAGGGATATAACTACACACTATGACCACTGAGAAAACACTTCAGAAGTAACCCAACAGCAGGCTTATGCCGTGAGTATCTGGGGCGCGACTTTCCATATGAACAGTATGACAATGTCCAATGCGTGAACAACCTACTATATGGTCAGAGAATGTTATGTAATTGTCCTACTTCAGTTAGAGAACATACGTCAACTATGTAAATAGAAGTGAAAACCGTTTAAGAAAAATCAAGCAGCGTCTCGCAGATGAACGTAGAACAACTTCCCCAGAATTTCACTGTATTAACTTACGTAGCGACCTGTTTAGCAGCAGAAAGTGTCTTATCCCGAAGTCGTTGCAATGCAGTTTTCCGCAACTCCTGAAGTGTGTCAAGCGCCGGAGAAACTGAATCACACATTGATGAGCCGTAGGTTTTTTCTATAAACCTTCTTATTGGCTTTTTTAAATCCACATCCGAAGATGATCTACACGGAACACTGACGAAAACCCGTCCATCCATTATGAAATACAAAAAGGTGCGGTAGCACACGAATTTAAGATAGCCGCCTCCACCGGCTTCACCGGTGTTACTGATTGTTTGCAGAGCAGATTCAGTGATTCAACGATCGATACATGGGATCGAGGCAAAAGCCCAAGAGTTTCGGATCCAGTCGGTTTTTCTTGTTCAATATCAAGCGGGCGTCTGTTTATCTGAAAGGCATTCATGGAAAACAAGATGTAACACCGTTCTTGGGAATTACGGTAAACATCACAAAACAAGCTAAGATTATTCGCATAAAAGGTTTTTTGGAAAATGCGAGTCAAGTAACGATTTGCAGCCATCGCTGGAGGCGCCACTGACGACTTCAGCAGAAAGACTGTTCCAGAAGTTAACAACCCTACAGGGAAAGAACTGCTGTCTGTGAAAGGTCCGGGAACGAAGCCTGAAAAGCTTCATGTTATGTCCTCGTCGACCATCATGATTCGCTACAGTGAAGAACTGATCAACGAGACCTATTCGAAAGCGGAAGTGTGTGAAAATTAACTCACCGCGGAACCTTCGAAATTCAAGTGGGTATAGGTCAAGAATTTCAAGTGGAGACTCGTAAGCGACGTTTGTCAGGCCTGTGACTGGTTTGGTAGCCACGCGCTGAACACGCTCAATAGCTAGTATATCTTTCTTCAGACCGGTATACACGACCTGATTAGCATACATTAGGAGCGGTCTTATATAAACCCCGTACGGCGTTTGGAACGCTTTCTTGTCTATGCGGGGAAAAGTGCGCTTAATCATCCCAAGAGAGGCAAAACCCTTTTTCGCCGCCATCTCATGGTGATGCGCAAAAGAGAGGTTAGACAACAACCAGATGCCCAGATCTCTCTCCAGATAGATTTCCATGATATATATGTGTCCAGTGCACTATGCATCACGAAGGCATTGTCAGAGTCTCCACCGAGTGACATATGTACACACTAATTGTCATTTAGTGGGAGACTCCAATCGTCCGACCAACGCTAAATCGCGTCAAGATCAATCTGTAGTGCACTGGGATCAGCGGCCTTCCAGATTTTTAGGTCATCGGCATATAGGAGGGCATCGCTGGAAATATTGTCCGGAAGGTCATTGACATAGATCAGAAATAACAGAGGACCCAGCACTGACCGTTGAGGAACTCTCGCAGAAATGAAAGAGAAAGAAGAAAAGTCTGATCAGGTTCTAACTCTAAACTTTCTGTTATCAATGAAAGGAATAATCCACCGAAGAACCTCTTCTTGAATACCATAGGCTTCCAGTTTGTGTTTCAGGCGGCCGTGTGGGACACGGTCAAACGCCTTGGCAAAGTCGAAGAAGATGGCGCCTGAGATAAGGCCACTGTCTCTGGCCTCCGTCAGACTGTCCATGAATACAAGCATATTAGTTACGCATGACCGATTAGGAAGGAAGCCATGCTGGGTAGAGGAAAAAAGATGGTTTGATAAGAAGTGGTTAATGATGGCATGCTTTAGTAAACACTTCATTATCTTACACGGAATACTAGTAAGGCTGATTGGCCGGTAGGCAGCGGGAGCGTGCCGGTCACCCGCTTTAAATATGGGCGTGACCGTCGCCTCCCTTCATGTACTAGAGGGAATGCCAGTCTGGAGTGTCGGTTTAAACAGCTTGTAAAAGAGTTCTGCCAGACTAGCGGCTGCTTCTATGGGAATTCTGGGATGGTTCTTGTCCGGACCCATTGAACTGTATGAAGTCACCTTAAGTAAAAGGCCCTCAACATCCAGTGCAGAAAACTCGGCAGCAACAAGTAGTTGCCGGAAGCTCTGCGGCTGGAGGATAGGATGCCAGTCCAGCGGTGCGACGCTGTATTCTGCCGTGTAGCAGTAACTAAATAACTCGGCCACAACTAGGGAGTCAGAGGAGGTCTCCAAGTCGGGAAGTCGCAAAGAAAGAGCCGAAGGTTTATTTCTCTCACTCGACGCAAAAGCTTAAATAGAAAGTTTTGGCAATTGTGTCGTTCGCCGATATGGTGTTTCAAGGCCGAAACGAGTTGGAAACGACCATTTAGGCGCGAAAACATTTTTTCAAATTTTTCATGAAATATTAAAATACATATTACGGAACAAATATATAACAAATATATATAACAATATATATATCACAATATATATAACAAATATATATAAACTTAATCAAATATTCTAGTGGTGTCGCAACGGGAAATATCAGGTGTACCTAAAAATCGCCCATATTCGCACTTTTGTTGAAAAAACTTTCGTCGCCATTTTTTCGATAAAATAAGAATGTTGGCTTTCCCAATCTATTTTACGTTCCGAAAATGCTTCCATCGCAATTTTTGTGGTTGAATGCATATTCCTGTTTTGCAGGAACGCTCAATTTCGCCCAGTTTTGGAGATATAATAGATTTTGTAATCTCCGACCACGTTGTGTTCAAATTGCATTGTAAACGAAATATCACAATCATTCCTAATGAAGACTGTATCGCCACGGTTGTTGCTTATTTACACATCCGAATTATATGTTCCGCCTGTTCCCCTGATAGTATTCCCGGTGAAAAACGGTCCACGTTATCACCTGGTTGTTTCTACCTACTGTGTGGTGTAAACATGCGTAACCCGTCCCATCCTATCATTAATAACGTGTGTATTGTTTTGTTTGTTGTTTATTGATCATGTCTTAACGTAAATGGCCATGTTTACGCGAGTCAATGCTCACCTATCCGACGGATAATGGCCAACTTTGGTGCTCGTTAGTTACCTCGCGAAAACGTTGATTCCCATATCAACCGTTTCAGCTGCAACCCTTCTATATTCGGAACATGGATGCTTATGATTCCAATAACGCTGCGCGTAATCGGTAGAACGTGAATATCTCCGTTATCTTTTAGCTAAAAAGTAATTCGTAGCCATTAAAGTTGTTGAAAATTTGTCGTGTGTTACAGAATCTAAAATCATAATAATCTGTCCCCAAGAGATTTCTTTGTTTCAGTCTTCCGAAGACGTAAACAAGAAACGTGCGGTTGTTCAATGGCATAGGAATTGATGGAAAAATAACTCAGAGTCGCATTCTACGTTATTTCGGAAATATGAGGGTGAAATATGTTTAGAATCAACGTCATAGAAGTGGGGACACAGGCTTTTAAAATTCGGCATGATTAAGCAGGAAAGCGTGATTATAATTCCGACAATCGAACTGTTGTTTAAACATGAATACTAAGCATTGTATAATATTCCAAACGTCGGAGACGCTCATAACCTACTTCAACGTAGGACAATTCACCAAGATTTACCACACGTTGGTACCACCGTTATTAAATTTTTCATGAAATCAGGATGTACGCTGATATGGAAACAAGGTAATCTGCAGAAAAAATGAAATCGAAGAACGCTGCCAGCTGGAAAGATTACGACACTTATAACGGCAATTGTGCAGTTCGCCTGTATGGTGCTTCAAGGCCAAAGCGAGTTGAAAACGGCAATATAGGCGCGAAAAAGATTTTTCAAATTTTTCATGAGCATGAATTTGCCGAACGTGATAAACAGCAGATGAATCGGACACACTCTCCATCTTCTCCGGTGGGGTCACCACCGTCCCTAACGCTACCCCACGGCCGGATCCCTGCTTAGTCATAGGTGCCCCAAACAAGCA
>LUCH01007848.1:13708-23800 GCA_013368495.1 Paragonimus heterotremus | reverse complement strand
ACATTTCACTGGGGAGGTGCTGGATGACTGGGTCGACCGATCTTGCCAAATCACCCAAAGAACTCGTCGACATGAATGGAGAAATAATTGCCTACACAACGTGGAGCAATCTCTGCATCCAGAGACAGCGCATGAGTTTGTCATCAACTGAGATGGAGTAAGGTCCCCTAGTTATAGATCGTTAGGGACCTGTTTAAATCGTTTTTCTTCCGGCGCAACGACACGCTCTAGGAATGCGCTCTTAAGTGCGTCGTAAGGGTTGCTCTCGGGTGGTCTAAACACTAAATCTCTGACAGGACGCGACCGACAGCGCGATAGCCAAGTATGTGAACTTCGCTGTCTGGCTAGTGATGCACGCTAACTGGAATTGCAGCTCAAGTTTCACTAGTCAGTACTCTTGGTCGTCCGGAAAATAGTGAGGGATATGAAAACTCAAGGTGTTTTCCCTCGCATCTACCTCAGCGATCTCCGACTTGGGGACTGAGATATCTGACTGCATCATTAAAATATACATACGGGATTTTCAACCAATATAATTACCTAGAAACTAGTGGAACAAGAGCACGAATTTTACCGCTATGTATGGATGTATGTAAATATACAAATACGAGGGAAAATTGAACCTGGCGTATATAAGGGTTGTAATAAATACCAGAAAGCATTAAAAATAGTTTATGGAATGGGCTCATCATTGTTTTGATGCTAGTTCCTTGGTTCGTACACCCAAAGTTTCCCCAGCCGAATCGGAACTCGTAGTGAGAAAACGGCAAATCTGCAAACAAACTTTATTTATTAATTCATTCACCATTCGCGAGCGGACTTCAACGCAATAATTAAAGGCACTAGAGAGTTGGACGTGAGAGAATCTAAAGCACAACCGCACGACAGCCGCTAGAGGAGACGAATGTCGACGGAAACTCCGGTCGACCTGCAAAATTCAACCAAGCGTCAGACTGGTTTAGTGGCGTTCCCAACGATAATAGCTGAAACATTATTATCCTAATGAATGTAGCCTACTGTATTGAAGATTACGCGGAGTCACCATACAGCCACGAATAAAGCTGCGATACTCACGTCAACACACTAACTTTGATGTCAGTGGTTTTTAGTAAATTTACATTCATATGATAATGTGAATAGGTACGTTGGTACTGGTTTGGGATTTTGGGGACATCGAAGATGATCTCACTATACCACCAACAGAAAATGGTTAGTCATCGACTTTTTCCACCTGCCGTTAAACGCCACGATGTGGGGATTAAAACCGCTCTCTTGTTATTCTCGTTATCTTTTAAACCAACACGGTCGTTCTTATTTTATTTTTACCCTCCTAACCACTGTACCACAGCACTTCTAGCATAACAAAGACACCGTTTTCCCTTGAACCTGTAATCCTGAGAGTAGCGACCAAGTTGAATCCCTAAAGGAACCTTGTGAACTGTCACATTTAACATGTTAAATTCGGGTAGTTAACGACTAAATTATGCTAGGTGTCTGGGAATAAACCCCACCATCTAAACATTCCTACACATTCTGTAGTACGATATGCAACCTTATAAGTAACTGCTTTTTATCTGACTTCTGTTTTTAGCAAGCCTGGTATGTTTGTATCTAGTACTCCGATCAACCAGTAATAATCTCTCCTCAAGAGGAAAGCGAAGGACTCCTTTAAAAATTGCTGAGTAATTAGTTCAACTTAATTTGTATCTTCAGTGTTAGCGATACCCGCCGAATGTGGGTTTGGATCTCCCGCCTGACGAAAAGTTTACTGTGGCATTAAAAAAATGTTGTCTGCACTTTCCAAGCTGCCTAGATATTTTGCGTTCTGCCAAATACTTTGAACTGCGCTATGTTCTTACAACACGCAAAATTATCCTCCAGAACGGCAATTATCCCGGGTTGTAAAGTTCCTGGAGTCGTTAACTCGTCCATGTGCCATCAAATTACCCTAGCAACCGAGGTGGTCTGGGAAATAAAATAGATCTCTTCCGCGACTTGGTCCGTCTACTAATTTGGTTGTCTGCGGTAGCGGTATCATCTCCTTTAGGCTTAAGATTATCGCAAGAACGATTTTACTCTGTGGCCGCAAAATTTGATCATTCTTGGTAGAGAAAATGCACCGTATTCCGGTGCCTCATCATCAATGTGTGTGTTCACTCGCGCGCGTGCCATCGCATCAACAGGTCTTCGCCGATCATATTTGGCGACAAAAGTCGATCGAGCCCCATTGCTCAGTCGTCAAGTCTATCAAAACTTAGGTAGTCGGATCATGAGTTGAAGATGCCAGCTAAATCGTCTGTCTTGTGGAGCACTCCTTGCCGACTGGCGTTAGGTTTGAAATGAAAAAATGCAGACTTAGCCTAAGGGAATGAAAACAATTGCCGGTAGGTTAGTAGTACGTCGTTCTCCTCTCCCAAGAAGAAACCCCGTGACTTGTAGTCTGTGGTTAATAACGTTAGTGAATATAACAACTTATCGACTAAAGATGAATATACCTGTTGTTTGTCCGAGTTGCTCGTGAAGTTGGTATTGGAAGTCGAAACTCGATTTGTAAGCGCCTTGATTCTAATTGTTGGATTTATGAATTGAGTTTTATTCTTCGTGACTACGCCTCTAAATCAACGCTGTTTATCTCGGATTTGTACGGTGGTGAAGCACCAGCGTCACCACCAAAGACAGCAGTACATTTGTGACTCGCGCTGCTGCTTAACTACCATCTACCCATGAAGAAAAAGGCAAGTTGTGTACGAGAAATACAAAGAGTAGGAGGGGAAGGGACTGGATTCATAAGTACAATCATAACTAGTGTTTTGTTTTGATCGTCATGTACGTATTTGTATTTTACCTGTTGAAGATTTAGTGAGTGGTGGTAAATCATTACGAATGAATATCGCTCGTTAGTTTTTTCTTCATATTTTGAAATATCAGATTAACACGATCGGCACGTTTAACATGATCCGTCTGGCTGCTGTGGCTATGGCTGAAAACGAGCCGGACCAGGATAATCTCCGAGGTGTGATAATCAACACCGCCAGTGTGGCGGCTTTCGAGGGTCAGATTGGGCAGGCAGCCTATGCTGCCAGCAAAGCTGCCGTAGTGGGTATGACGCTACCGATTGCCCGCGATTTAGCCCGCGAAGGAATCCGCGTCATGACAATTGCTCCAGGTTTGTTTCACTTCTAAATCTCTTATTCTGGTTTTCTGTTACATTTTTCTACATTTATTAGAAAACGTTTTTCAGTAATTTTATATCCGATCTGCATAATTACACAAGTTTTCAAGTATGCGCTCGTGTGTAACGATAAACTAACCTAGAAATTTCATTAGTCAAACGTATCGAAGTTAAAACTCCCCGTCACCACAGATCGGTCTGAATTCTGCACACTTACGTCACCCAACCTAGTTCAGTGGCACAACAAGAATAACCTAACAGTGTCCACAGGAGTCACAAGCTGTGAGTATTCATGGTTATGAATACTGACTTATAACTCGGTTGTTTGTTTTCAAAGTGTAGGCACCTTGATGTCGAATGTTTGAATATAGACGAGGCTGTTTTTGATAGTTAACTCTTTTTCCCTCCCCTTTTTCTCTTCTTTTTTGTACAGTTTTTTTCCATGATTGTCTGGTATTCAAACATCAGTGAACATCACTGGTGTATTGTTGTCTTTGATCATGATGATGAGTCACAGGCTGTGCACAGATTTCGTTTGGCAGCTCTACTAAGTAGTATAACCAAACGACGATCGATCCGGATGTGGTTTATATCCACTATTTCGTTGACGATCAGCTAGTGTTGGAGCAAACTTAACCGATTCTACTCCTTGAATGTTTTGTTCCTATTGACAGGAAATTCTCTGGAATGCTTTTTTTGGTTCAGATTGCTATATGGATATCCGACAAACTTGTTTTTCGTGGTAATGTGTTGCAAACCCTCCTAAGCGGTACGCTGGTTTGTTCTCGATATAGTGGAGCGCTTAACAGAATTCGGATTCTCTTCCCGGCAATAATTAACACGAGAATTACTGCAACTGTCCCCGTATTCGCTCCCAAGACAAGCCAAAAGACGCGTGCAAAAAAAAAGCTTTGTTCCGCCCCGAAACATGTGCGATCAAGGTGACAAAGACAAAGTACTTATATGGTACGCAGTGGTCATAAGAACCTTCCCGTATCATAAAAAAGACATTTACCGAAAAGAGTAGTTGGTGTTACTAATTGGTACAGCGGACTAAAAAGTCTGACGGGTCACCTCTCGGCCGCTCTGAGCAGGTCCGCTAACTAGGACAAAGTTAATCTTTTTTTCTCGGACGGAGGCGGATTTTGGAAATAAATAGACGCCCTAACATAATGTTGTCACTTTGTTCCGACGGTTGAATTTTCTTTCGTTTATCTACCTTCCGGACTGGGCGTGATTAAACCACAAACATAAAAATGTTGACTCTTCTGCTTACGGCATACTATTCTAGGGAATATATATGCGGCAGGACACAAATCCTAATGAGGTTACCGACAACCAACCAATTGACATGTTTTTATTCGGAATAGTTTGTGCTTATTTACATCATTTTTATTATGTAACAAAATCGACCGGGGTCTCACAACTGAGTGAAGTGGGGCTTCTACCGCATAGTGGGCCGGCCGATACTAACGATGCAGATGACATTACTTCAATCGTTGTACCTTTCATGTTGAACCGGTTAATTGGTATAATTGGTCGGTATGATATGCACTCTGCACCTTCAAAGTGCATAGTTTTACTAGCTTTGGTTGGTCTTGATGCCATCTTTGTTGCCGCAGGCAGCCCGGTTGAGATCGTTGCTCACTTTATCTGCTTGGATAGCGTCCTCCCATCGGCATATACTATCATCAGCTCGATGTCTATGAAGTTAGCGGATACGTCACATGCTTTCACTTATCTTTATCATCTGTGGCGTCTTACGCACGTCTGATTGTCAATCAAGAGGGTAGTTTACATTGCGTGTATGTGCCCGTTCCTGGTCTATGGATCAGGGACCTGACCATTTCTTATGAAGAGTGCTTATAAGCTTTCGTTAATTGACCACTGTTTGTTCCGTCATTTAACCTGTACTATGAAGGATGGTCACGTGGATAACAACAATTCTTCGGTATGTATTCGGTGGATCTGCAATTTCGCGACCTTTGTTGTATGTAATGTAAATGTACGGCCTACGTTGGCTCTGTCATTTACTGCGTATGCCGACGGCGCGTTTGTTGCATCGTACACCGTTTAATGTGGCCGTTGACATCTGGAAGAAATCACAAAGCGGACGGGTAATAACATGATCACGAACCATGAATGTTTTGTTCTCTCCGCTGAGCAAGATTGAATCGTGCCGCCTGTCAAGTTGGGGGGTTCGCGGTGGTTGGAAACGATCCTGAACACGACAGTATGTTGCAGTCAATGACAAGCTCGCGTTCGTAGGGTTGTTGATTTCACTGTTTTGTTCGTCTATTTATCACGTGTATTTGTGTTTATACATTAGTGAACTGTTATCGGAATCAACGGCAGCCCGTGTGTGGCTCAGAGCTAAAACCTGATGTATGCATATAGATAAAAATACGCGTCAATCTTGCTGTAAAATGGGTTTGCACTGCGTGACAAGTTTTTAAGCCCAGAAACCATCTTTCTCCATATGTACTAAATATCCTTTAGGCGGCGTGCTACACGACGGAGTTTCCGTTTCGATTCGTTTTTCAGGCCTATTCAACAGTCAGACAATCATTGGACGAAAAGGCTATCGTGACGAGGTGTTTGATTATCTTAGCGACATTCAGCTGGCAGTGTCTCGACTGGGAAACCCGGAAGACTACGCTGATTTGGTGATTCGTGTGATTCAGAACTGCATGCTAAATGGTTCTACGGTCCGACTAGATGCTGGAGGAAGGATTGTATTTATGTGATGGTTAATTTTTTGTGTGCATTCCGTACCGCTTTCCATCGAAGCCAGTCAAATGTTTCACTTTTACGAATGGCAGTATTTGTGCCTCGCAACTTTCCCAGACTTGCATTTAACATCCTTGGCTTACTTGTCGGTGCCTCTTCAAATTCCTGCCAATTTTTTCGAATGCCACAGGTTTTTTTGAAACTCCAATGCTTGCCGGCTTGCCTTCCAATGAACATTTGGTGAAACACGTGGTTTCTCCTCGACGCCTAGGAAAGCCGGAAGAGTTTGCCCACCTCGTCGAAACTATCATTCAGAATCACATGTTCAACGGTGAGGTGATCCGATTAGATGCAGCCGCTCGTATGCCTCCATAGTCTTCTTCATAGGCAAGCAAATGACGAAATTGATTGATTCTGCCAGTTAATTTATTTTGTATCCGATGTTAACCGCCATCCTCCAGTTCCGACGTCTGTATTATTCCATTAAACACTGGGAATCTCTCCAGCGTATCGCTTCTATTTTTTTATATTTCACATTTCTACTTTTTTTATTGCTGTGCTACATATATACTTTAAAATTGTGCTACTCATAGTCTGTACTCAGAGTTCTTCCTTCTTTTCGCATTCTCCTCACGAACTGCAAAAACATCTGTATCATACTCTGAGTTAAATAGAATGTTTTAGTATCCTTGAGGATCTTTCATGTTCACCATTCGCTGTATATATGTGTATTTCCAATTTCCCCATCATCTATCTGATGACATAATCTTCTGTTTTCTTGATGCATTGAGTATTCCCGTTTCGGTTGTTGATTGGGCAATATAAGCTATTCATTTCCGGGAAAAATATCCCAAATCCAACTAACGACGTACTTCTTAGGCTTTAGTTCGCTCGTGCTATCTGACATCGGGTAAAAGAGAACGTCGCCCCAGCTGTATGTAGGCTCAATCGCATTGAGGGCCTTTACACAGTCACCTCATTACCTGTTCTGGAATGGTATTTTTGAATGCCACATCTTTTCGCTTCGTCTTCCAAATCACCAAAAGACTTCTTACGCGAGCGATTCCACCGTCACATTGTCGATGGTTAATATTCAGTCGTGTACCGGTAACTGATGCTGATTATTGTCTTGAACAGAAACTAACCCAGACAAATCAGCAAAATCAGGTGTACTCGCCAGTAGTCATGTAAGACGGTGACCAAATTATGGAATGCGTCGACTAGTACGATCAAGCATTACGAACAGCACGGCCCGATCAATTAGCACGCGAGAAACATTCAGCAAGCCGAGCAACACTGTTGGGTCAAAAATCAACATTATGAACACGACAAATTGCGACATAAACATTACTCGCTGACGATTATGAATGAGCGTCTACGTATGATGATTCGGTCGTGCCTAATGTGAGGTCAATGGTCAACACTTACCTGGTGAAAGCTCGGCTGATGTTTGGTTCTCGATTGTGACATGGAGCTAAGCTCCTAAGCGAAACATATCTCCAGTTTTTTCGAGGGGATCTGGCTGAGAAGTTTGTAGAGATACCAAAACTGTTGTCAATTACGAATACTGTCCAGGTTATACAATCTGCGGTTGTTTTAGGATTCAGGCTAATGTATGTAATAACCAACCACTACATCAAGCAAACAACTCGTCTCGTTGGTTTGTTTTACTACCCAATGCTGTCGCCGTGCGTTCTGCATACGGTTTTTTATGAACCTAAGCTTAGTTTTAAGTTTAACCTCACTCACATTTGATCGCAGCCCTCGCATTCAGATAGACTTTCTAGCCAGTTCCTTTCGAAAAGAAGCACTAGGCTCGAGTTTCGCTCTTGTTAAAGCTTGTCAGCAGTGCATATCCTTGCGGTTGCCGGGATTTGAACTCCGACCACACTTTCGTGAGACAACCGTGTTGACCACTGCGCCATTGACCTCACATTAGGTACGATTGAATTATCATGCGTGAACGTTCGACCACTTTCGCCTGTGAGTAATGATCAGGTTTCTCGAGAGGAAACACGGTAACTCTCCTGTTGACTCCAATCGATAACCCCAGGGTCAGGACTTCCGAGACAGGTCGAAATCTCCGATCTCCTTAAACCTGCTAGGCGATATTTTAGATTACTAATTAGCAGTCGGGTATTTGATTAAGTTTAACATCACTCGAATAACATTCCAATCTCATTGGATAACATTCGTAAAGTCCCCGTCTATATTGAAACGTTTACTATCGGTGTTGACACCTTGCAAACAGTCCAGTTGCGTGCAGATGACGTGTTCCGTGTATAAGACGTCTCCCTCATGATGTGCTTGGCTCCTCGGATGGCTTGTAATTGAAGTCGAGTGTTATGTCGGTCTGAATAGTAGTTTATCCAAGGTTACGATTCTGTACATCCGAAAGTTGCTCACTACTAATGGTTATCACTACTACCTGAAACGAAATTTGACAGTTTTAGTCAGATATTACAACTTGAAGACTTGCTTTTCCTACCAACATCTGGTGTTGGGGTATAGCTCGAACAGTTCATCTCACACACGATGTAAAGTTGTACTTTAAGGAGCGTGCGCATAGTTGGCTCGTTTACGTATGTGTGGAGGCGAGCGTTTGCGCATGACTAACCTATTTCCGCTACGATTGTCCCATGTAATTCTTCCCAATCGATACCTGTGCGTGTGACCGTTCATTTAATCTACAAAGTACAATATTTTCGCCTCCCTGTACAATGATTTTATAATGGTACTACAAATACCGTAGGTCTCTTACGTTGTTACGCTCAGGAAGACGTCTGTGACTCTTCTGAGACGATGGTCGATGTTACGCTCATTTACATTCCTCCGAAACGTTTCAATCTTATTCAAAAGCGAAACGGTTTCCTGTCTACGTCATGCATCCCATCGATGGCGCTTTGATTTTTGATAATGGTCCACGGTTAGTCTCAGACTTTCTGACAGCTTCAAATAACTTGTAGGTTTGAAATGTTCAGACAAACTGACTTCGATATTTCCCAAAGTATACCAATTCCTGGATACTGCTGACCCCCACACCGCTCTGTGATCCATGCAGACGCACGCTCAACAAAAACTGGATAGGACAGTTTGCAAAGCTCGACTGATCAGCATGAATCGGACGTATGTAGAGGATCACGCTCCAAATATAGAATTACTACACTTCCGCGTGTATGCACTGGTTAAACTAGGTTATTTGTCCTTGCTGTTTGCTTCACTTCACTTACCCTTCACCTGACTTACGTCTACTGTTGATCATTTGCCCTATCCATTTACTATCCGGCCCCATACGTGAGCTTTATTCGTTCATCCTGTTCAGCACAAGTCCACCGACCACAACATGCCGACTTTCAAAGATCAGAAGATACGTCATCCTACTGAAGTACGGGGAGTAGGCTGAGCCGCGGATGTATAAAGGGCAACTTTATGATGAATGCTGACGCTTTTTAAGGCCACGCTGATCACGACTGATACCGCCCTGTATAGGCATTTAAGTCGGCTGGAAATAGGGAACGCTCAATCAATTTACCTCATTAGCATGAAGTACAGCCTCGACCGACTGGTCCTCAGGACTGCGGTGTTGCAGGCGTTTTCTAAGACATGACAACAGATAAGGTGGGAAATCATGAAAGAGCTTAATAGCACCGCACAGAGAAGAGCTGATGCAGGGATTTTCATCGACTGGTCAACTACTCACGTTGCACAGCCTGCGATGGTTAGGTCACGTACTCCGTATGTCAGCTAAGCGTTTACCTTACCGGGCGCTATATACTAAGACCACCAACAGCTGGGTGAAACTACATGGCGGTCAAGCGACAACATGGTCACGAAATATGAAGACCCTGACTGCTCCACTTAGCAAAGTGGGTAGGTGTCGCCTGCCTGGCCGGGGTCCTCGTGTTCACTCAAACCGCTGATTAGAGACGCTATCCGAGATGGTGGCGTGTCGCAGTCAATGGCGTACCTGTATCCATACCATTTCTAGTTCTGCTTAGAGTTCTTTTATCAATTTTCAACCCTCTTATTAGTTTTCTTCTGGGATTTTCCACGTTACTATTGAGGTGAGCAGTAGCCCGAGCCACAGTACCTTTTGGTCAGGCTCATGACTGTTATGATGATTCGCATATGAGAACTAAAATATCGCCGTTTTCAGGGCAAGCTTCCACTGTCTCCGTTATCCACCTTCT
>LUCH01007847.1:9716-22212 GCA_013368495.1 Paragonimus heterotremus | reverse complement strand
ACGATTACATTGGTATCGTACTGTTTTCAATACAAACGGTAGCACTTATCGGGAACACATCACCAATACCTTTCTACTGCACTAGAACCATACCAGTAAACCACGAAACTTTATCAATTTTCCACAAACTCACCAATTCCCGTTATGAAGAAAGATATTTATTATGACCTGCTGTGGCACAGTCAATTGAACATCGAGCTATACTAACAGGACTTTTACTGATAATGACCTTGCAGTAGTATTCGTTCAAACGTGTGATCCATAAACCATTCGACAGTTAGCTGTGAACGTCTATGATGTCTTCTGTATTATTGTTCTTTCTTCATTTGTGCTTCTCAAGCAGAAAATTTATGTAGTGCAAATGAGTGGTGTACGTTCTTCCGATGAACGTTGAGTGACGCACGTATAACGAACGACGCTAAATACCAGAACCAAGTCAAGTCGGTGGAAACGTGGTACTATCGACATAAACATACGAAATGGCTATCCGGACAGGTTCTGTTGTAACTTGGATATACGAGGGTGAAGTAGCATATGACCGTGCCGACTATGAGGGTCACTTTGAACAGAATGAAATAGGCCTTTCGAAAGGAAAATGAAAACGGTATTTTCGGGGAATTGGGTTCTCCCCCAACAGGTTCATAGACAGAGCTATGCAACAACAGATTGAGAGGGACCAACTGTATCAAGCGGAAAAGAAAACTGCACGTCGGATTACTCTTCAACGGTGACATGCTAGCGGAAACTATCGCACGTAGACTCAGAAGACCAGTTAGTGGAATATTTTACGCTGCTAAATTACATGTCCACTTCACATCCAATCCGGTTTTGTGTCCTCGCCTAAAAGATAAACTACCTGTTTCTGTAGCCTCATTTGGTGTGTACTCGTTCACTTGTTCTTGGGGAACCAGTTATGTTGGCCACACGACCAGACGCTTATCTGAACGGGTCCGAGAACACCACCCAGCTTGGCTCAATAATGGAATAACGAAATCTGTCCACAGTGCCATACTGTCGCACCTGGTGGATTCGAATCAGTCTGTCAATGTGACGGACGCATTTCGTCCAATTTACCGAGTTAGTCATCCAGTCGAGAGAGGTGAGGCGTAGGATTCTGTCCACAGCTGAAGCTGTTGGAATTCGCCTGTACAACCCACCCCTGTGTTCCCAGAAACCTTTTGTTCAGGCGTTGGATATGCCATGGCCAACCTCACACCCCGTTAGCATGTCACGTCCCACGGTTCAAGTGGGAACTTGATAGCAGCGTGACATGGAATTGATTGACCTCGTTAACCACCCGCTCCCCATTTACCCCCTTTAATCATTCCCCTGTACAACTGGTGATGTAAATATGATGTATTTAGCTTGATGATGAATCACTGAAAACGAGGCTGTTCGCTACACAGTATTTTTCATGACTACACTGGGAATTTTCGCACGATGAATAATATAATCAGTTAGAAGAAACAAACCTCACATCGTTTGCGTTCATGGGATAATATACAATGTTTGGCCGCAATAGGCCGTCAAGGGTCCAAAAGGCACAAGTACAAGCGCAGGCGACTGACAGGCAATGACGAACCGGCGAAATGCTATCGGATCGGTCTAAAGAGCCGACCTTCGGACAGACCGACGAGTTGGCGACAGTTTCACGGCGGCCCATAAGAAGGCCATGTTCACAGGGGGCGTGGAGGATGAGACGGACAGACAACAATATGTGTGTGGGCAGGTGAGTGAAGTTCAATGACTGAGGGAGGCAGGATGCAGAAATCAGTACTTTTAGACGCGGGTTGTGAGAATAACAATATCAGGCGTCTAGTTAGGTGCGGTGACGGGGAAGAGTGCGGTAGGGTCAATCGAGGGGAATTTTGACCTCCAAAAATGTTCTACAGATAGGTTGGAGTGCTGTGTGCTACCGTCATGAGCAACAAAGGTACTCCGGAGGTGATAGCTGTTTCCCCGTCACAGATTGCAGCTGGAAAACGTTGGAGACAAAGGAGTCAAAAGCACAGTGTGGTTAAAGTGGGACATTAAACTTAAAGATGCCCCGTTAATAAAAGCTTACTGGTACTGCACATGCTCAATCACAGCTCTGTGGTCTAGTTTTTATCAATGGAAAACATTTATGTTAGCCCTCATTTCAGTAATCTCGTAATATTCACAATCAATTTCGAACGAGAAGATATGTCGCTCATCTTAATTCCCAAACTTCGTGAAGTAACCAAAATGTCATAATCAGTGGAGATCACTAAATATTTGTGGAACACAATGCCTGTGCCAAGCTTGTAGTAACTCACATTCACATCCACAGTACAGGCGAATTTCTGGGTTACTCTGTACAGTTCGATTGCGTTACTCGAAGTAATAATTGGTATACACAGTTCCGATTTGAGATAAACGTTTGTGCTATAAAATCTTGTCACCACCACCAATTTCTTTGACCGGAAATAAGGCAGCTGATCCCATCAAGCGTACATTTTCTCAGCCTGGTTCTATGTCTACATCATAACTATACATTTTGAGGAAGCAAACAATAACCTTTGCCCTTTAGTTAACTGACATTATCATAACTATGACCTCCCGTGACTGACTCGACACTCCGGTGGTCAATTTTGCCATCTAATTGATCTCCAATTCACAATCTCGTAACGTAATTATGTGACTAATCGCTTTTGCTTTTGATGGTTTGACAACCATGATGATATAAAATGTTATGTAACTGACCCGATGATGAATAACCGAAAACAGACTGTTCGCCAAAACGCCTTTTCACTTCCAATTATGAGCTTCGCAACCTGTGGATTTTTACGTGCATAATGGCGTAATCGCGGTACCACCTGGAGCCACGGAGGACACTAATGAGAGACTGATAAGGAAGTTGTTCGTTATCTGTTCAATTTACTAAAACATGTATATATGGAGGCACTACTCCACTGAGAGCGGAGCGTCATGCTTGTGGTTCTTGTTTGACACTTACCAACGGTTAGACCTTAAACAGTCTGCTCCAATAGGCTGAGGAACCAGACACCGCTTGCTAAGCATATCTGCCAGTTGAGCATAAAGAACAGACAGATTGGAAGTGCACATCATAACACATTCAGGTTTTCAGTCGACTGTGATCAGCACATTAGCTGAACAGGTGTCACGTGCTAGGAATGAGAATGCAGACCATCGCGACAGACAGACTAATCATCGTTCAGCAGGAACGGTTTTACTGCGTTAGACAGGTATGCAATAACTATAAGCCTTGGGTCAACGTTCAACCGAAATATGCTATGTCTATCGATTCTCTTGAACACCCATGTAACCAAACTACATCGTGTCTTTAATGATATGCATCGTTGGCCTGTAGGTAGAGGAAAGTGTATCCTACATGGATTCTTACAGTCAGATGCAGTGACCTTACAAGTAAACAGGGACACAAATTTCTCTTCGTCTTCAGCAAAATCAATCAATCTTTTCATCGAACTGCGTGCATGATCAAATGGTCTAAAGCTTTTAGTTCTGGATATTTTCCGTCTACCTAAGACTCAACTAGCACTAATGTGAGTGCGCCGGTGAGGATGGTCCTCCAGGACTCAGTGTTGTAACAGCAATTAAAAGAACGACTTGATTGTAGTTATTAGTTTACTTTCGTTCGATTTCAAGACTAGAAGAAAATAAAATGAGACGTTCCTGTTTTCGCGCACAAGCTGCTACAGACGTAATTACGGTCAAACTGGCACCGACCAACTATAGACGGCGACTAGCTGCTGTTGGATGCGTATCTGTTTCAAACAACCGAGTTGCCAGATGCAAGGTCGTGAATCAACACAGCAACAATCGGACCAGTCATAACGTGAAAACGCCTGTCGCTTAATAGCAGTCGTAAATACTGCTGTTCTGTAAAGCGTGCTGTTTTTCCAATGAATTGAGATTAATTAGTGTCGCTCAGATTCTTGTTCTGATTTTTCTGGATTGGAAAGCTCAGTACGCGACAGCTCCCATATGGCAATCAGATGCAAAGAGAATAAATGAAACGGTTATATACGGCAGTCGGGACGTTAGCATACATCAAATTACAAGGGGCATCACAGGGCAAACGCGAGAAAACAGTCCAGATAGGACACAGACGTTCAACCACATGATTACAATCTAATACGTCTATACCACCCGAACTGGGTCGATCGATCGTTACGGCGTGATGCGTCTTGGCTGCCTCGTTAGAAAATGCGATTTCTAACAAATCTGTTCAACAAATGCCGCTCTCAGGTGCTCAGACTAGAGCTTGCGTTACCACTTGGTACCAGCAAAGGTCGAATGGTTTTTTCATAGTGAGCCAACCTTGCGGGAATATAATTCTCAGCCGAACGAAGCACTTAGTTTGTAATCATCGAGATCGACATCTACGCCTCTTGTGAACATGTCTTATGTTTACAGGTGTGCCAGTTAGAAGTACGTGCACAACTAATTCTGTCTAGTTACCCGGGTTTGAAAAGCTTAGTTTTCCTAATGAGTCATATTACAGTGGAAAAATTTTCGTCATCTTGCAGCCAGAAGAGACACAGTGGTGTCCACCCAAAAGCAACTCACAGATGAACACAAGGTGTTGTTTTGCACTCTCGTTGACCGTTTTCCTACCACGTCCATCCCAAGAAAGATCTCGCCTCCGGAAACCCCAAGCCCTGATTTTACAGGTTGAAGAATCGGATGTTTCCCCATTGCAAATCATGGCTCAGATGTAAACTCATATCAAGGAACATTGGTTTCGTATGCTTCCCAGTCATGTATGGCCCTGAACTTTGAAATGAAAATACAGATTTTCAAAGTGTACCACTGGTGTTATCTGATGAGCTTAAGAAAAACTGTGACTTGGATACCAGTTAGATTTGATCACAGCAGGCACACTGTTGAATGGAGAACTGGGGTTTGAGATTTTCTTGAAAATTCATGTTAACCTGTTTTAACAAAGATGGGTTCCACCACTGACCGATGTGCGAGTGTTCTACTTGTTTTATGATGAGAGTTTCCCGAAAATTGTCACATAATGTATGCAGACCTTGTTCATTATGAAGGATGTTCAATTTACATTGTTCACTCAATGCGGGCCACCGATAGATGAACAATTTATCCTGGTGTAACTGGTCAAGTCCGACTCATATCGACCCACACTGTATGTTATAGGGAAATTTCGCGGCTAACAAAACGAATTGCGGTACTGGTCTTTCTTCAACTCGACTGAAGGTGATTTACTGAACCACATCAAAAACTAGTTCACCGAGTTAACTCCAATAACGGTATTCCGAACCGTGAGATACCTCAAACCGTGATAGGTTCGTCGGCGCAACCTTCCAAATATTTTGAGCCCAACTGAGCATATGATCGACTTCAAACCCGAGAACAATTTTCCACTGGCAAGAATTCATCACGAAAGGAACGATCTTGACATGTTTGTAGAAGAACTTGGTGAATAGATGGGGAAAAGGAAAAACGATTTACTGATGGCTAACAAATTGATCTTCCTTATAAAAACAACCGTTTTCTACTAACTGGAGAAGTTGTGTACCAAGTCACTGGAATTTCGGTGAACTGTACAACACAACTGGGAACAAACTGGCCTGCTGGCTGGCCGATTTGCTTGAATGGACAAAAACAGTACAATAAATACGGCCCAACTAATAGTTACGAATTTCGTGTAGGAATAGTTGGTTTCGGTTTCCGGGACAATTTGTTATATCCGTTTAGTGTGGCATCCTTATTTGCTAACCTTAACCAATTTCTAATATTTGCATTATTGCTTCAAAAGTTAGTTTCATTTCTAATATCTGCGATCCAACTAGGAACATTCACAGGCTGTGGAGGATTCGGTAGATAGGAGTTGAATGTCACGCCGATTTGTCCGCATCATACTCGTTTAAGTGGATTTTTTTTATACAGACATTCAAAAAACATGCATCGGAAGTGAGTTTAATCCTCTTAACACATCGTTTAAAATGAAGCAACGATGCTGATCAACTTGTCACTGGCTTCATACAAGGTATACTCGAATTACACTGCTTAAATGCTTAGGTACAATGGTTTCTAGGTAATGATCGGATTGCCAATCACCTGAAGAAGGAGTGACCCACTTTCTATCCTGTCAACTCCTATCATTTACGCATTGGTTAGAAATTCTTAGTCAGATGGAGGTCAAAATCACCCAATAAATGAAGTCAGATTAAAATTGCTTGTGTGCACATATTATAAGGTTGCATTTTCGAACGGTTAGTTTCCATCAAATAGCTCGTTTCACAATGAATAGTTTATTCGCTACCTTTCCACTTAATTTGCATACACCTGTAGTAGAATTTACGCTTTGTAAGATTTTTGACACACATGGTCTCATGAATTATACCATAATCGTTATCACAGACCCAAAAGTTGTTTATAAGTTATCAGTGGAATGAACCCATATTTAACACATAAGGACGAAGTGAATGACCATTCTCGGTTCTCCCAACGCGTAAGTCAACTACATATTAGACGACACAAGAAGTTAACCTATATAATAAAGGCAAAATTCGAGAGAACAATATATGTAGTTCTGAAATCACTATTTTCTGTTAAATAAGAATGGTGTGAGAAGGACGATCTCCGCATGAAGCACTGAATCTAACCACAGAAGATAAAGTACCGTTAGAGTTGAGTACGCTGCCAAGTATACTGTAAGCCATCGTCTACGGCTTGCCGTTTATTTGAAAAGACTCCACAACTCAACGTAAACTGCAGTAAATAACTGTAAAGTGTTTTATTTGAAACTTACTTGGATGAGTAATGGTCAAAGATGACTGAGAATCGTGTAAAATTTACAATATTGAGGATCCGGAAAGTTGTCAGAATATATTAAGAACGATATACGAGAATCTGCCCGGTTTCCTCAACTACGAACAACCAGAATGATTGTCGCATTGTACGATTTATACAAATACTGTTGTGACTGCAATATGAGTTACACAGAAAAAACGAACTGATAAGTGGACCGTAATATCAAGGAGCTTACGTCAAAAAGATTGACATTACACTGAGAAACGATAGGAGTGTATACCTCCATGGACGAACGAGACTCAACTTCATCCTTAATGAAACAAAATCAAAACCGGCCATATTTCTGCCGAACTTCCGGAGTAACTGAAGGCATACAATCCAGTTCGTTGAATTTCTGGTATTTAGAAACCCAACATCTTGATTTTGTTCAAGAGCAAGTAGTTCTGACGTTGTGGCTACCTCGACAGTCGATTGTCCCAGTTTTTGCCCTTTTGGTTATGTATTTGCTTCGTTTTGTGTGCTCTCAAATGGTTAACTTACTACATCACCAACAAGACTGATGAAACAACTGTTTGTGGCTTGTGGCGTATTTCACTGACTACTTGCCATAAAGAGTTGTCGTCAGTAGACTGAATCAAAATATTATCCACCATGGTGTTGCTAATCGAACTCCAAATGTTTCGACGATTCCGTTATAACGACTTTTAAGATCCTCATGACGGTAGATTCCAAAGTCGATCCAACTAGTTTATTCGAACTAGTTTTACACAAGCTGATCCCGAAGTTAATAAACTTTATCGGAACTGTGCTGATCCGAATTCACGGGGTGTTGTATGCACAAACTGTTGTGGAGCAACCAATCGACCTGCGCTGGTTTGGACTGCATACTACTTGGAGTGAATGCATGGCCTTCTACCTACAGGCTTTATATGCCTGATGCATATAATCTGTATGTTTTACTTTTGCTACTGAGGAGAATGAACAATGTGTGACCATATCATGGCACGTCTTCCTTTTGTTCCGATAAAATGATTATAGGAAAAATAAGACTCCAATAAAATGATTTTTAATGAAAACTAACCGACAGCACACTACCAGTTTTGTGGTTGTTCTCACTTGTCTGGTATGCGTACCTCATGTACAGCTACCGTACATTTTGGTAGACAAACAGTAGATACCGAAATCTGAAGATAATGAATTACCAGCTTTTCCTTTCTTGTCAGATTGGATGGAGTCCGTAGATGAGTTTGGACGTCGTGGGCACTTTCGGAAACTTCATTCATAACACAGCCTATTTTGAGACATTAAATATTGTTTCGTGTAATTTCTGCCCAGTAAACAAATTTTCTACGTCACCGTATTTATAATTAGGAGCTCCATGCTAACCAGTGATTTTATCATTATATGATGTAGTCAGACCTTTATTGATTGCGCGCGCATTATAGGTTAGACGATACCAAAGTTACGTTTTTGCCCAAGTATATCCTGCTACAACTTGGCCTTTTATTTTTGTTGGATGTTCAATGATATACGGAGGGGATTTATAGAGTTCAGGAAATAATCTAAAGTGTTCCCGTGTGATGCAGGTGGTGCAGTTTAAAAAAATAAGAGATAACCAAAGGGATTGACCATAAACTCAAAGCTCGTGCAAGTAGACACCTCCGCTGCCGTAAATGTTGGTTACCTCTCGGAACATTTAGATTACAGTCGCCACCGGAACCTACAAATTAGGATCATATTGCATACTATTTTCATATTCCTTTGGATTAATGGAATGAAAAGCGATTCTTCTTTTCTCATCAATCATAGTCTAACATTGGTCAGGAATTGCCTAGTTTTTGTACATCATAGTTTAAGGAAAATGCACCGAAACGCCCTTTGGAAAAATCCCATAGGTAAACAGCACAAAAGTGTTGGAATAATCGATGGTTTATTTATGAGCATTTTGCACTACTATTTTATGAATCCAAATTCAATTATGGAGGAACATCATGGAAGGCGTGAAATATTTACTGAAACAGGGGTGGTAACAACGTAATGTTAACATGTGTTCTGGTGAACAAAATGTATTTCATTGACTTTTGTGTCCGAGAGTTTTGGAGATAATTTTTAATAAACACTAACTTATAGTGTTATTCTGAACAAAGCCGAATAACATTCGCATTATAAACCATTTAGATGCATGTCAGTCGCAGTCAGTCATAGGTTGTCTTCGTCGGAGTTAAGCTGCAAGCTAGTTAATGCCATATTAATATAACTGACAGTTTTCATGATATGAACGATACTCTTTTTTTTCCACAGAGAACTCGTTTCATATTTACTAAAATTGCTATACTACTCACTGGTAGTTTAACAAATCGTTTCTGAAAAATGTAATTTAACTCAGCATTAATTACTTCAAAAAATAACGTTCGAAGTTTCCCGTAATAAAGAAGTGGGTTTATATATATATGTATATATTCAGTGAAATGCAGACTACAAAAATTGAGTTGATACTGCTTTTAAAATTATTCCGAACAGTCTTCTTGTTTGCTTCCTCCAACAGTATGGATAGAGCGCGTGCGTCTTCCACTGAAACAACATAGTGGTGAAACGTTGGAGACTGATGTTCCTGCAGGGCAACATAGGCTTCCAGCTGGTCACACTACGACTCGCATGGTGTCCACTACTAGACGGATCTAGTAAAGTTGCCCACAATTGCCCACTTAAGTCAGCTAACCACAACTGCTTCAGCAAAACAAAGGAAAGACAAACAGCACTGAGCTGGAAGTTCGAAATGTAATGACGAATTTTCGCTAGTAACAGGTTCACAACTGTTTGAACCTAGTATTTGCACACACACACACACACACACACACACACACACACACACACATACACAAAGCAGACTCAGTTTATCAATTTATCCATTATTCCAACCATCTATCTGAATAACTGATGCCAAATTCGTCACATCTGCATGATGTGCAACATCGTGCTGTAAAGACATCATAATATTCCAACCGAACAACAGCGTTTTTAATGAGCAAATGTTCATTCCACCACCAGTCACAGAAAATATCAACCCCACTCGGACGTTACAAGCACCATCTCCGAAACAACATTGCAATAAACATTGACTATATGGTTCTTCTGAGGAGCCTGACTGAATTCACACATCTCAGTCTGCTCAGTTCCTACGCATGACTCCAGATATATGGACCATGAAATGCTGTACATGAACCTGATATCACTGTCTGTAACCACATAATCCACTGCAAATATCGAACGCATGAAGTTTCACAATCAATCGCACTTATCGTTCCAATCATCAACGTCGATTTACTTCAACCTGTTCCACTGCTGCCAAATCAACCAGTCTATTTGTGTTCTCCGGTACCGCCAACAGAATGTTGGTCTCAGTTGTAACTCTCATTTATTCTGTCTATCGGTACAGCACGTGTGAAACTCTGACGAAACTCACTAATTAATATAGTTGCTAGAAACAAACGGTTTGATTCGAATGTCAGTTCCTGACAGGACATCAGTTGCAATGGTTATCTGATGCAATGGCGAGGGTCACAGGTGCACAATTTACTCATTAAAATATTCCAATTAGAAAGAAATACTAACTCAATAGCCACACCTCAGATCATAGGAAGAGTGCATTAGAAATCCGACTGGAAACAGCATTTCACGAAAATGTTATAACACGATCGACTGACTGACTAACTCAACTATTCTTTTTGAATGGGGCCAACTGGAAAGTCTATGGGAATGCGACAGCTGCGATCAGTTGTTGGTGATTTTCAATCTATACTCTAACTAGCTCAAAACACAAGAAGTTTCAGATTGCTGCTGATTATTGACTTCATGTTGCGCACCAATTATCCTCGGTTTAGATACACTGACAAACATTGATCGACCTCACCTCACATCACACGCAAACAACCAGTACCCACAGTCGCTAAACATGTCATAATCACTAATCGCACTATCGAACTAACGTGTCCACCCGACATTCTGTTACGTCGTGCTAATCCAACGGACTGAATTGGACCTTGTGCGTTCAGAAACAACCATTCATGAACTTGACCCTGCCCTGAACATAGTGACATCTACTATTCTGTCGATCGACTACCCCGATTGAATGATACAAAAAACGATTCATATTGTTGTAAATATGCTACGGATATGTCAATACGGAATGCTTGCATCTAGCACATCAGTATGTGGTGGCAATCTTCCTCTTATTCCACAACACAATGCTATCACGGCTGTGAGGTGCGGTCAAAGGTAGAACATGTGCTCCTGTCACGTGGACACACTCAGACGACAGCTCACGTGTGAGAATCCTGTGGTTCAATAATATGCTGTCAGACAGACGGAAACGGCATTCAATCTGACCAACGTCAGCCGGATTTGCCTAGTATCGACAAGGTGCACAAGTAGTTACTCATCTCTTTTGAAAACAACCAGCTCATCTCAAGGATGTTGACAGGATAATCACTACATCAGTCGGTCTATACAATATCGTCTTATTGATGATCACGTGATTTGCGGTTGGCTATCACCTGTATCAGACTTGATCCGACTCGTGGACCGGTTATGCTCTATAAAGTGGAATGCAAAATTTACATGCTTTCTACATGCAATTTTTATTAGGTGTCAGAGTAATTATTTGCTGGGTAGGAGTTTATTTTGATGAAGCTGAGAAACCCCTGAGTTTCAGTATGAAACCACAACGATGGTCACCGGGATCAACACAACCATTTAGTGAAGTGGTTTTAACGAAGTGATCTATAATTGCATCTGGTCGAATTCCGGTTTGTTGTTCAGCAGCAACGCAATAAAATCGGTAAATATCAAATGTATTTTACACTGCTCCAGTTTATTATCAGTAGCGTCGTGAGCACAAGTGGTCCCACTATACCACTCACAGCAATGCTAGTAAATAGCGAGGCAAGAGCGTGGATTTTGTCATTGAAATAGCAGCGAGCTAAATACAGGGAAAAGAATTGGTGTACAACGTGGCATAAAATGTTTCTTGGTACATAATGGAACTGAGTGTTGGTATCCGTGGCAACCGGGACATTCTAGGATCAGTGTCGTACGCAGATGAAAGTTGGTTTTCGGAATAAACAACCCATGAGCCACCCGCGTTCTTAGCTTACAATGGTAGACATTAGATTCAATTCTTTCCTATCAGTTACCGGCAATGCTTTGCAACAGGACACCGGCTGGTCTTACCAATTTTCTCTGCAAATTCTAGGCTTTTGACCTCTTTCACAATGTACGGTTGAATTAGCTGTACATATCAATCATCAAGTGAATTTGTAAACCAGATTAGCAGGCTTTAAATAGAAGATGAAGTAGAACACTAATGGTTCTGATATTCTCAGCTATTACAACGCTTATGGTAATCCAGTTGTCTATGTTTAGTTACATGCGTCAAATACACCAAACAACCTCTCTAAAAGCGCTGGTCGCTGAACTGAGAAGATTCATTCCCATTTTCACATTCCCTGTTGTACTCACCAGCCTGAAGTTTAACTGTACGTTCTACTTATCCAATCTTGTTTTGTTGAACTAATTTGTCATTTATCCACTTTAACTCGAGGTAGCCATTACTAGTCTAGCCTACCAACGTGACGGTTCATCTTTGACCTAGCATGCTTCGTCCAGACCCCACTGAGTTAAGTGAACGAGACAGTCGTTGTAGCCGTCCATTGTA